>SDWI01001925.1:25797-46151 GCA_009193005.1 Lamellibrachia luymesi
AACAACAACAACAACAACAACAACAACAACAACAACAACAACAACAACAACAACAACAACAACAACAACAACAACAACAACAACAACAACAACAACAACAGCAGCAGCAGCAGCAGCAGCAGCAGACCTCGGTGTCTGTGTCGCACGGAGATTACACGGCCCGGAACAATATGGACACGGTGCGTTCAAAGGGACGCCCGTCCGACTGTATATCAGAGCGCCTGCGCGCCGGAACTACGCTGAACCGCACGCGCTCGATGTTTTCGCTGGGGCAGCCTCACGCCAACCAATCAACGGCGCTCAATCAACTTTCACCGAGACAGGGCGAGAAGAACACGTTCGCGCGAGAGTCGTCATTCCTCTCGCGAGAGTCGACTTTCTTTCGTCAGAAGAACGTCAACGGTCTGACAAAGCCCAACATCAGCAACGGTTCGCTTGATCCCAAGTCTGACACGAAGCCAACGGAGGTAACGCGAACGGAAGTGACACCTGGCGGCAACTTGCCGGTTTTAGCGAGTGCTAAGACTTGGCGTCCGTGAAGCCGAAGATTGTTACGCTGATTCGTGCGTATGTTTCCACTATACTCCGGTGAATGCAAATCGCATATCTTTTGTGTCCCCCTCGTTCGAGTTAACGTTGTGGGTACCGCTGACACAAATACGTTCTGTGAGGACATATTTGAGTCAACTGCTATGCTGCCGAAAGCAGTATTTGACTTTATGTGCTGCAGTTAGTGGCAATTTCGTTAAAAAAAATTAACCTAGCTCTGAATTGTTTCGGGGAAATGAAATAAATGGATTCCACATAGAGCGTTTACGTCGTCGATGGGCATATTACATTGCCCTGTTGACAGTTTCGACCATTGACGCAGGCTCTCCGCGTATAGGGGACTATGTATATACTTGCACATTTTGTTTGTCCTCCCCACACCCCCTCAATTGCATCTACGTATTTATTCCTGCGCGCGCATACGTTCTGGTCCATTCAGAAGAACAGAAAAGTGGCATTACTATATAATATAACGAACATAATATAATTTAAGCGGATTCGGCGTGGATGGGCAACACATAATTCTGCCAAATATTTGCATGTGAACGCTGTCTTCTAACGTTGTTTCGCGCAAAACGACGCTATGCCGTCTCTGCTCTCTTTGAAGGCGACAAGGCGTCGTTGCTGTTATGACACTCAGTCAAGCCAACTGTGATATTCGGAAGTTTTCCTTGTGAAAGTGATGTAATTTCAACGTTTGAAGTTTTGCATAATGTTGTTATAATATGCATATGTAGTTAACATGTGTAGTTAACATATGTAGTTAACATGTTATCAATGCGTTATTTGTTGATTTACTGTTGATTTACCGTCTTATGCATTATACAGAGTCATTATCGTATTACACAGAAAGATTATTTTGTGACGTGCTTCTGAACAAATGCTCGAATGCAAATGTTGCTTTATTAAATAAAAGAAAATATGTATTCTTGATGCTTGTCAATACCTCTCTCGTATTCTCATTATATCAATATTCTTAATGTAAATCTATTGATGTAGTTTTCCTGTTTCGAATAATCCGGATTAACTTACTTCTGATAAAAGATAATTACACCTACGCAGTACTAATGATTTGTTCTGGTAGAGGACTACTGTAAACGTTCTACATCAAGTCAGCCCCTAGTTGACGTGGTTTAGTAACACTAGAGAAGACGATACCACGAGGAGACAAAACAGAAGGTTTTTTTAACTATTAAATTGTTATGAAAATGTTGAAGTATGAGAAAAACAATGTAAAAAGACAGTGTACGTTAAATGTAAGAGAATATTCACTCTCAGTGAGGACAACGAATGAATGTTTTATTACTGTACGGTTTTCGTTTCCTGACTAAAAGTGACACAGTGACCTTCGTGAGATTCAACACACGACAATGTGATGTTGAAAAGGAGAATACTGGAGTCATATTAGTACAGTTGATGGTTGTCACCATTGTTCTGGCTCGTGCCACAATGATTGGCGTCTGTTGTCGTTAACGCAGCAAGTTTAACATTCCATTTAATATGAACGCGTAACGACGACACACCGTTTCTTCAAGAGAAGTCTAAAACAAAATAGCTGTCTCTTATAGTACCAGCAACATTCACAGATCGTGTCGAGACCTGGCCGCTGAATATAACGAATATGATTAAAGATGAGACACATTAGGCTTCCATTTGTTATTAAAATTTGTCTTTATCTAACTTTTCTGCCCTCCTGTGTTTTTGGTCCCGGCCAGCACGGTGCTGCAAGAGAACGCAGCGACATGCATCCTTTGCTTCCAACAGCGGCAGGTCTTGGACCGTTGCTCTCACGATCACGTGCCTAATGGCTTCGCGCTAGCAGCGTCGTCGTGTCTACGGTTTGCAATATATGTTTATTTCAGACAAAATATTACAGCCAATGTCTGGTCTGTGTCAGATCTGTCAACGTACGGGTCTCGACGGCTGTTATTGTAATACTCACCTTAAGCATCATCCAGTTTAGTGTTCAGTGGAACCAGATCGATTTCCATTAGATAGACCCCGACAACCAGTTCGACCATAAAACGTTCTTGAACGTTTCTGTTGCTGGTGTTGTGAGACATCGGAATACATCCTCAGTATGGTTTAAACATAGTAGTCCCTATCGTATGTTACGTTGTCAAGGACAAACCCCATCAAACAGGGCAACGAAGATGGCAACAGACAACGTAACACAAACCCTTCTGCGAATCAACCAATTAATTAAGTTTTCACTCGTATCAACGTAATAACCATTTTGCGTGAAATGACACAATTTTCCACCTATTAATATGTTTTGGTCATTCTTCACGTGATTCTGTCTTAAATACACGGACGCAAACACGCACGCACACACAACACACACACACACACACACACACACACACACACACACACACACACACACACACACGCGCGCGCGCACGCACGCACGCACGCACGCACACACAATTGAACATTACCGATATATAAACATATTAGGTTGGAGACGGGTCCTGAATTTGACAGAAAAGTAGCATGTAGTTTATTGTACACCCATGGCTTGTGGCTCGTGAATAAACCATAAACCGCAGATCAGAATTTTCCATACATTATAATATTATAATAAACATGATCATTTACATTGCAAACATTAGACGTGAGTCGCGCGACGTTATGCTTACCTGAAGCCGCGCCTCTAGGGCTATCATTGTGCAAGAAACTTACCTGAAGCCGCGCCTCTTGGGCTATCATTGTGCAAGAAACTTACCTGAAGCCGCGCCTCTAGGGCTATCATTGTGCAAGAAACTAAACCGCCCGCAAATTGATCACTAATAGTTTATTTTCGGACAACCGCGATACTTAATCGCATTAAACAATTCTAACCGACGACCAACCTAATTTACTTTGGTATGGAAATTTTAGTAGCCGCGGGAACTGCTATTGTTATGTCAACGTCAGCATGCGACTAGGCCCTACATAGAATAGGAGCTATTATTTACACGTGACAGCTTAAATTGCTTGTATCAGTAATAGAACAATGGAATGGCGTTCAGTTTAATGGGCATTGTTATGACGGTATAAAGAGAACCCAGTTGAACGCATAACGCTGCTGGAAAAATTGTTGTGTGCATAATCGTATATAAAAGTACCAGTTGTTTAAATATCAATTACAACGTGGGTGCGTGAACTGTAGCAGGCCCGTGACGCGACTAGTGTTTTCGCATTAGTGACACGTATGTGCACACGCAAGCGTTAGTGACACGTGTGTGCACACGCAAGCGTTAGTGACACGTGTGTGCACACGCAAGCGTTAGTGACACGTGTGTGCACACGCAAGCGTTAGTGACGCGTGTGTGCACACGCAAGCGTTAGTGACACGTCTGTGCACACGCAAGCGTTAGTGACACGTGTGTGCACACGCAAGCGTTAGTGACACGTCTGTGCACACGCAAGCGTTAGTGACACGTGTGTGCAAACGCAAGCGTTAGTGACTCGTCTGTGCACACGCAAGCGTTAGTGACACATGTGTGCACACGCAAGCGTTAGTGACACGTGTGTGCACACGCAAACGTTAGTGACACGTGTGTGCACACGCAAGCACGTGTTTAAGATCCAGCGGCTTCTGTGATAATAATAATAATAATGTGCATTGGTGTCAACGTTTGCTCACGAAAAAGCGGAAATGTACTCACGAAAGGGGAACATTCTCCTACAGTCAACTTTCGTCGGTTTTTATTGCGTTTTTCGTCGTTTTTAACTTAATGTTTTACGGGTCGACATTTTGATGTGCCGTTCTCGTTCACGCGCACGCGCGAGAAAATGTGAAATCACTCGAGATCAAAGAAATAAAATGTGCCTAGAATGACCTTATGTAATAAATATATTGATTTTACCGTGAATTTTTTTAATTACAAAAAACGGGACATTTCGCCCAAAAACCGGAAAAACGGGACCAGGGGAAAAGTGGTATTTCCCGCCAGAAAGCGGTAATGCCGTGACGCATTTTATAATCCATAAGACTTACTATGAAGACACGTTGAAGAGTAGCTAGAAATCACGCCGTTCCGTTCAGCACCTGGACATAAGCAAATAGCGGAATGTTTCGCCTGCATCGAATCTCATATAGCGACATAATGTTTTCAAGGAAGTTTAAGGAATATTTGTGTGTTGGTGGCGCCACCTACCGAATGTGTTTTACCCAAATTGTGCAAGAGCTCTGGTTTGTTTCTACATCAGGCGATTTTCAAGTTTTGGGCTATATTAACCTAATCAAGCCAAAACAACCATAAAATCAAAAAAAAATCGTTAAGTCAATTATGACAAAAATGGGAGCTTTTTGTTGGAAAGCAGGAGATCGGAAGGTGCTCGTGCGTGCATAAATGTATTTATTCAATAAATAATACTAGCAAAAATACCCAACTACAGAGGGATAACTTGATAGTTCGTAAGTGACTGTCATGATAACAATATTTATAACTCGCTGCTGCCAATCAATATCTTAGTGGCTTTTTANACAGCCATAAAATATAAAAAAAATCGTTTAGTCAATTATGACAAAAATGGGAGCTTTTTGTTGGAAAGCAGGAGATCGGAAGGTGCTCGTGTGTGCATAAATGTATTTATTCAATAAATAATACTAGCAAAAATACCCAACTACAGAGGGATAACTTGATAGTTCGTAAGTGACTGTCATGATAACAATATTTATAAAAAAATTAGGGTACACCACATTATCACAGAAATATCCACCTATGGCTGTAATAGCACTCGCTGCTGCCAATCAATATGTTAGTGGCTTTTTAAATCAAACTCTTGACATTGCGACTGGCATTTGTTGTAGCGTCTACCGACCGTCACTTCTAACAATCGTAGGTAAGATGCATGTCGTTGCGAACAATTGTACGTAATTTTCGCATTGCGTTGCGAACAAATGTACATAATAACTACAAAAGGTAATTTCATTGTTCGTAGAAACGGTAATAGTGAGGTGACTTTAAAAAACAAAATAGTCTTACGTCTCCTTGTTAGGGTCCTGGATCGGAAGATAGCTGTTCAACTCTTAGTGGCTACCAGATATATGTGTTTCATAGTTTTACTCACAATGCTAATATTTATACCTTGACCAAGTGATTTGTTCCAATTATGGGGAGAATGTGCCCACCTTCTTTTATCCAATCTACTATGTCGTTCTACCAGTGCTGTGACCTACAGACAACTTACATTGGGTCTCTATTTACCCTCCGCGTCTCCTCGATANAGCTGTTCAACTCTTAGTGGCTACCAGATATATGTGTTCCATAATTTTACTCACAATGCTAATATTTATACCTTGACCAAGTGATTTGTTCCAATTATGGGGAGAATGTGCCCACCTTCTTTTATCCAATCTACTATGTCGTTCTACCAGTGCTGTGACCTACAGACAACTTACATTGGGTCTCTATTTACCCTCCGCGTCTCCTCGATACCACCAAAAAAAACATCAACATACAAATTTATGTCATTTTATTCATAATGTTTCGTGTAAAACCCAGTCTTGTTAACAACAACAATCGCACGTCATTCATAAATTACTAATCTACTAACATTAAAATTAGTACTTACACTCAAATAAAACAGTATACGCGGCAACACAAATGGGTATCACAGAAAGCTTCACAAGACTCAGTTGCTAATTTCAGAAACTGCAACAAATAAAACAATATGAACGGTTATTCTCCGAAACACGAATGTAAGAGAACGGAAACATAACTCGACTCTACTGACCGTCTACAGTTGACGTAGCAGCTTGACGTATCCCGTGAACCAGCACGAGCAAGCAGTCAACAACGAAACATATCACATTAAAACCTGGTAGGCCTATAGATTCTTCGTGGTTGTTGCCTTGAGTAATGCCTTTTGGTAGGCGCGTTCTTCAACTTGCCAACCACTGCTTGTTGTATCCAAAAACAAAATCTGTCAGTCATATTTCTATACAAGAGCAGCGCTGAGCTAAACCTGTCTTCGGCCACAACTTCGCAGTAGCTGGCGCCAGTTGCCAATATAAATATTTGATGGTTCCCTGTGAGTGGCCAAACTGCACAAGTACAGCAGCAATGTGCGATCTGTAAGACGATAGGCTTGCGACACATGCTTCAACGATTGGTCGGGCTAGTTTGGACGTAGCCTCGATTAACGAGGCTCCGTGAGGTGGCGCCACCATTTATCACTCTCACGACCGCCTCGTTCCAGAGAGTTGGTTCCATTGTGACCGAACCCGGATGTATACCCAGAATCTAAGTAAATATCCGGGGGATTGTCTCATCAGTCATGAATAACATTTCATAAGCAATGCTTACGAAACACATTTTATAAACTTGGCTAATAGTGAAACTATTCATGCATTTAAATAAAGCCAAATTAACAATAAACACTGTGTCGGTGCCACTTTCGAGGAGGCATCTACTGACTGTCAGTCAATCGACTGTCCATCAAACGGCAACAACTGAACAAACGAAACTATAACAAGTGAACTGAAATATAGTGCCAACATGAAACAGTTCCAAGGTTAGACTCAGTTCTCGGCGAGTTCACGATGGCGTGCGAGAAACGGATATGCGAGACTACTTTGGACGAATAATACGCCAATAGCACGTATACATACTGTCATAACAACTAGACACACGTATAAGTATTGTTGCATTACGTCGCTTCTAACGGCTAGGTGCAACACCAAGGCTCGTAAGAGACACACAACGGACAACTGCGAGATTATTTTGCAGTGCCTAGCTTGGGAAACCAAGCCAAAATTTTGCAAACAATAGCTAACATTAGCTATTTTTCATTTACATTGCATTGAAACTGTGCGCACAACAAGAAAATCAAACATATCCGGTGAATGAATCTTGGTAAACATCCGTCAACATCCAAACATTAACCAAATGTATATAATCAAACGCATTATTCTGAATCAAATAAACATCTAGGTTCTTTAATAAATAAAATAAAATCACATTTATATCTACTCTTTCCCTGAGTGATTATTATAACGATTCGATGCACGAAGGCAACTTTTGGCAATATTTTCAGTGTATCTATTGAAAATGATTTGATGGTTGTTAGCGAAATGTTGCCATGACGGTAAACTCAACATTCTCTCCAGAAACCACTTTCTACATGATAGTAACATCTATCTGAATGATTGGTCAACAAACCGTAGTACAGATCATTAAACAGGCCGGGCATGTGAATGGTGTTGTTATATCCAAGTCTGGTTTCCTAACGTTTTCTGGTTGGTTTTAAAGAAGCTCCATCGTGGTAAGCTTAATCTGAAAGCCTAGCGTTAACCATTAACCAGGTAAATGGTTAATGCCAATGTATATGAAGTGGTAATTCATGGCATCGGTTACTACACACATCTTCACAGGCATAATGCCACAAATACAGTTGCTTTAACCGACGCTCTGCACAAACCGACCCTTATTGTATACATGCGCCTACAATCCAACGACGTGTTTTAATGTTTTCTTAAACTGTTCAAATCGATTCATGTTTGACCGTCACAGAATAAGACAACCCGTTGGGTCATATACTGTCGGACAACACCGTGAATAATTTGCTCTAACTGGGTATACTTCGGGAATGAATATATAAACACACACCTTTGGCACACAATTCCGGAAACCATAGTCTGTCTATTTCCCCATTGCCTTGACTGCTCCATTGTCTTCGGGAAATAGTTCGTCAATGGACAGTTTTTTAATAACACTCGGCGTCGATGGTGTGTCCTCGTACAAGGCGACGACCATCTACTCGGTACTCGAAGTTTATCGCGGCACGGGCGGGAGCTTCCTCCCAGGAGACACCAAAGCCCTGGATGGATCCGCTTTAGGGAGAGCAAGATGCCCGGCAGTTGCAGTTGTTCTCTGTGCAGATCTGTCCACTAAATTCAGGTTTATTAGACGCACGCGTTCGCTGTCTTCGAGCCCCGCCAAAGTCTTCGCATTGCTGCGAACCGGCCAAGTCTCGTTGGCGAGCGACGCCCGACCTCGAAGCTGTGATTTGATTGTTTCGTTTTCCTCCACTAGTTTGTTGTAACTTCGCTTCAAGGCGACGAATCGCTTCAGCTGATTCGACAACTCGGTTTTCACCTCGTTTAGACGTACCTTCGAATTAGCCGCTTCTTCATCCATGTTTCGTTTATCAGACACCAATTTCGCGATTTCCTTTTCCATGCTGTTGATCTTCCCCAAAAAATCTGCCTTTTCTTCCGACAGTTTGCGAACAGCATCATCCGGACTTTCCGGATCCGCTACGCCAGCGTTGCCATTTCCGGTGGGTGTCACTTGCGCACGCAACTGTCTCACTTCCCGTTCCAAGTCCCTTCTCGTCTCAGCAAGCATTTCGTCGGCCTTGACGCGAGCGTTCCACTGCTCCATCGCCTGCTCCTTCAGTCGTTCGTTCTCCTTCCACATCGTGTCCAAGCGCTGCTGCTGCTCGGTCGTGTCGTTCGCCAACTTCGTGTTGATATCTTCCAGTTGACGATTGGCGGCCAGGACGCGCTCCAGATCGGCCCGGATACGAGCTATGGTGTCCCGCGAGCTCTCGTTGCGCTCTTCGAAGTACTCGAGCCCACGAAGGATGTCGTCCCTGGCGGCCATGTCCTTCGCTTCTAGTCCCCTGACGTCCTCGTCTATCGCCACCGACGTATGCTGGAAGATGCACGTCTCCTCATCCATCCGTCCGGCAGCGCTGTAGACACCGCTGTCACGTGGTAGCGCCGCGCATGCGCCCTGTTCTTCCGGCGATGGAAGTGACCAGTGGTGCATGTCCGGAAGTGACGATTCCTCCTGGGAGAGCGGCAAGCGGTCGCGGGAGCGACCATTAGTGGTATTTCTGTTGAGAAGTGATTGTCGCTTTCTCGACACCGGCTTGGACACTCCGGCTTGGCTGGGTGGGTGTGGGTGAAATTTCATGCGAATCTGAAGTCAAGGAAAATCATGTTGTTAATATAGCACTTGCTACTGTAGTGTTGTCGTTGTTAGGGTTCTTCCAAGAAACGTGTTCCCATTTTTTTTATATCTTGTAATGTTGTAGTTTTTACTCGTTGTAGAAAACAAAACACAGCAAACCGATATGACACAATTAAGTGAATGCAGAAATAAAATATGGACAATCTGTCATGAACGCGGACACACACCTTGCTTCCTTTGACAATGATCTCGGCCGGCTGGCCGAGCGGGCAGGCGACGGCAACAGACGACTGCTCGCTGTTGTCGCTCGTCCCACACGACGTGTCATCGTCGTCCGTGCGCGGACTCGCCGTCGGAGACTCGTCTGTGGCCACCGGGAACAGAGGAGGACGTTGAAACAGACATGCGCTTTGAAAATCGAAAACAAATATTATCTGATATTTATACATCACACGACCTTGTCATGGGCCAAAAAATTATCGTATTTTTCATTATATTGTTTCATAATAGGTGCAGCAGAAACTTCAACAGCTAAAGGCCGAAACAATAAACATGATTCATTACCATATGCTTTCGATAAATCAACATCGTGTACGCATTGATTTAATTGTATCCGACCATGATTGAACACCGTGCCACGTATGCTTAATTGAATCAAATAAATGTGTCATTTTCTAGAATTTTCCCTGATTTCAAGATTTCCCCTTTTGGAGCTCACGACGATTCTTGTCAGACGTATATTGTTTGCGTGACTTGTGGTTATGTGGTAATGACAGGACATTGGATGGTGATAGATACTAATTAAATGACTGTTCCCGGTGCGTCAGGCGTCGTTGGATGCAGGTGCGCTGGAGGCAATCACCATAATAACGAGTGTGACTCATTTATGGCTGTCGTAATTCCGATTAGCGTCACGGTGGAAAGGAGTAGCTTCGCGTAACTCGAGAACCGCTCTCATTAGAAAAGAAACAATAACCGAATTTGGTCGTGTGCTACAGTTCATTCATACAATGCTGGCTAGTGTGCAATGTCACTGTTGCTAACAACATTACATTGTTTACGTTGTACGCAAGGCTATGTGTCTGCCTGTCTGCTTGTATGTCTCTCTCTTTCTCCCCCCTCTCTCTCCCCCTACCCCCTATCTCTCCTATCTCCCCCATTTCTCTCCCTTCTCCTCACTCTCTATCCACCCTATCCCCCCTCTCCTCTATCTCCCTCTCCCTCCCATCCTCTCTCTCTCTCCCCTCTCTCCCCCTCTCTTCTATCTCCCCTCTCTCTCGCCATCTCTCGAGTCCCCCCTCTCTATCCCCCTACGTCTCCCCCTCTCTCCTCTGTTTCCCTCTCCATTCCCCTCACCCNAAGAAAATCGTAGTGCTGCGTCCCCCTAGACTGTACCGTCGGCTTATTAAGTAACCAGCACTTATTACTATCTGCGTGGGCCACTTCGGTGTACTTGCTACCGAACAATAACCACACGGAAGAGTAAACAACTAGCTAATAATTATGGGCCTGTAGAACTAATCCAAGCACCTGTTACAGACGTCATCAACCGGTTAGGCTCACACTGCAAGTGCATATCTGCAAATATACACGGCCGCTATGGTTTTGGCAAGTTCAAAAGACAACACGGTAAGGGGCCATCCATAAAGTACGTCACGCTCAGGGGGTATCCGAGTAAGCGTCACGGAGCGTTACGTGGGGGTGGGGTGCCTTGGCGATCGTTGCGTTCGTTATTAAAAAAAGTCAGACTGCCAGCATTGATTGCTATGCTAGTTTTGGGGTATATTTCAACTGAATTCAAACAGAAGAGGAATGCGGACTTTACCATGCATCAGTGAAATCTGTAGTGGCACACGAAAAGTCTGCAAACTGGGTAAAAATAGATGTATGCGTAATAATTGGGGGGTCTTTCTTAAAACGAACGTAGTGTTGATGGGCATACAGGCCAACGTTACGAAGCGTGACAAGGGGAGGTCTAAAAAAAAATAGTGTGACGTACTTTATGTATAACCCCTTACACGGTTTTTGTCGACTAGACCATCCACGCGCCCAGGGCCCGTCTCAATTCAAAACAATGACAGCTCCTTGATCAACCCCTCGATCAACTCCTCGATCAACTCCTCGATCAACTCCCCGATCGGACCAACCGCAAGAAACAGCAGCGCTTTATTCGATTATTTACCAGCCGAACTAACGCCGCGTTCAAAGCTGTATGGACCTGCAGTCGGTGAGAGCCGGGCTACCTAGCAACAGGTAAACAAACCACCGCTAGTCTGTGTGTATTGACCGGCGCGGTAGCAACACGACCCAGCTTATATGGTTCTCCGTGTATACATACCTGATTATGAATACATAAGCCATTTGTTGGGATTGTTTGAAATGCCCTTTGGCCACATAGAACACTGATTTCCGTTAGAGATGTTTCCAAGCTGTATTGAGAAGCTATTTCAGCACCGACGCCGATTTAACGTTCGCTGTCTGCCACATACTAAACGTTTACGTGACATCTCACTTGGATTCTGCTGTGTTGTACAGATGAATAATTAATTGGAAATGAGTCATGCAGACCAAAAAACATTAGTCTTCTGATCCCTGGGGAATGGTTCGGTGAGCGGACATCCACGAGAGGTTAATTTGCTACCTGAAACAAGTCATACCTGCTGTTTTATGACTGTTCTGAACAAGAGGTTATCGTGAACATCTATCGTCTTGCCCGTGAGCTGCCAAAGGTATTGACGTTATAATTCGTGACTAATAAAGAAGCTAATTAATGTAGCAAGATCAATACTTGTTGACGAACTAAGGTTACGGCTGCACGGATTAATGCGTGACGCTTAAATGTAGACGAGAATAATAACAATAACCTATATAGGTATATAATAGTAATTCGTTAATTAACAAATAAGAATATATGATGTGTATATAATAGTTTATAAAATATTTGGGTTAGAATGAGTTAGACAGTGTTCCATCCTTGTACCTGGGTCTTTGCTGGCAGTCAGGTGAAATAGCTTATTTTACCAACCTAGTAAACATCACAATTTATAATTCTGTGTATAGGATTATAATAATTATCATAATCAATATCTATGAAACATTTAATCGTAGCTTACCCGATTCCTCGTCCTGGGCCCCTCTTCTCTGTTGCCCCACCCGAGGCACAAATTCGCGCTTCTGAACGCTTGATTTGTCACTTTCTGACATGGTTCGCTATTGCTGGTGTACTCCGATAATTGTCGACGATTTTCGTCGCCCTTCGCATGGCAGTGGCGTGCACTCGCACGCATCAATGGTTCTAAAACGCATGCAATGTATTGCACGTCTGCACCGGAATGATATCGAAGAGAAATATGCGACCACAGCTATTCAGGTAGCAGCCAATCAGCGGCACTGTTTGCGGTCATGTGCCGGGGATTTCCCCACTGGTGGCGCGCGAGCGAGATTTATACACGGCTTTGAATTGGCGCCAAGCGGGATAATCCACACGAGTGCTGGGCTTATAACAATAACCGCACAGTGATTATTGTAAGTGTGCCGCGCCTTTTGTAGCGTGCGTGTTGTGATTAAAAGAATACTTTAGTATGAATAGACTACGGTAGGTAATATAATACTTAAATAATAAAAACATGGCATTATTCCATTCCAGTACAACAATAAACGAACGACTCATATCACAGAACGAAACAGAAAATATTTCTAATTCCGACTGGTGTTAACCACAGACAGCATTTTCAATGTGATATGATTCGCCAGATGCCTACCACAGAACCACGACAGAGAGTTATTCTACTGGGCGTACTTTTACAGCTTCTCTGTTTGGTTGAGAAGATACGAAGGAAAATAAAACAGTATTANTTCCATTCCAGTACAACAATAAAATAGACTCATATCACAGAACGAAACAGAAAATATTTCTAATTCCGACTGGTGTTAACCACAGACAGCATTTTCAATGTGATATGATTCGCCAGATGCCTACCACAGAACCACGACAGAGAGTTATTCTACTGGGCGTACTTTTACAGCTTCTCTGTTTGGTTGAGAAGATACGAAGGAAAATAAAACAGTATTAACTGCAAATATTAAGTCTGGCCACATTTCTGAAATACTTGACCAAACAAAACTCTCCAAATTAACATGTTTAGCAGCTGTCGTAGAAATGCAATTAATTAACAGGGCATTTGGAATTGCACCTTCCCTTTTGAATTGGGACATTCGTGTAGCCAGTACACCACCCGGACGCATCACCCGTTTAACAGATGCCTTAAAACTCCACCCTGAACTGATTTAGCCTATCGTAAATCTTTTGTTTTACAGTGTAGCGTGTGAATAGTTTATGTGACACCCGCTGTCGATTTAATAAAAATGTATATTTTTGTTCAAATCATGGAACGAATTGACTTTAGTCGCAAAATTGTGGATATCCAAAATGTGCGGGTCAATGCCGGTCATGGGCTCGACTTCCACCCCCTGCCGATCATGGGCTCGACTTCCACCCCCTTGCCGATCATGTCATGACAAATTTACGAAGTTTCACCAAGGGTAAAATTCGTGAGTTTTCTGCGTTTCTATTTTCACTTCACGTAACGTTTGACCAAACATTGAGTAATAATTAATAGTTTGTCTAATGATTTCACAAAACTACAAAAGTTGCACAAATGAACTGGCATGTTGCAGTGTAGATCTATACTAGGTAGCTTTGATTTTTCGCAAAATGAATTTCAAATTAGACTAGCAAAGAAATCGAATTGAAGAGGGATAATTAATTATGTTGTTGAACGCCGCCTTTGTTTTACACTAATTTTGTATTGACATACTCCTGGTAAATGTTGTTAGTATTCGGAGTAAATCGAGAATCCAGGAATTATTCTAAACTATGTAGGGGTCTAAACCACGATTGCCAAAATCCCTCCATGAATACTGCAACATGTTTATTTCCTCATTGTGGCTGATCAGAAGGTTACCAAAACGGTGTTCCGTGCAGTGTTCCGTGCCGTATTCCGTGCGGTGTTCCGTGCAGCGTTCCGTGCAGTATTCCGTGCATTGTTCCGTGCGGTGTTCCGTGCCGTATTCCGTGCAGTGTTCCGTGCCGTATGCCGTGTTCATTGCCGTATTCCGTGCAGTGTTCCTTGCCGTATTCCGTGCGGTGTTCCGTGCCGTATTCCGTGCAGTGTTCCGTGCCGTATGCCGTGCGGTGTTCCTTGCCGTATTCCGTGCCGTATGCCGTGTTCCTTGCCGTATTCCGTGCGGTGTTCCGTGCCGTATTCCGTGCAGTGTTCCGTGCCGTATTCCGTGCAGTGTTCCTTGCCGTATTCCGTGCAGTGTTCCGTGCCGTATGCCGTGTTCCTTGCCGTATTCCGTGCAGTGTTCCGTGTCGTATTCCGTGCGGTGTTCCGTGCCGTATACCGTGCAGTGTTTCTACTTCAGGGATAAATGTGTTTGATAAGTTATTGTAGGTAACTGTGTTGAAATAAACGTAATTCAAATATTTCGGACGCGGGTCACTTTGGTCCAGCTGTCTGGTCAAAATCCAATCGTGTGTGTGTGTGTGTGCGCGCGCGCGCGCGTGCGTTCGTGTGTGCGTGCGTCCATGCGTGCGTGTGCGCGCGCGTGTGTGTGCGTGCATTCGTGTGTGCGTGCGTGCGTGTGTGTATCCATGCGTGCGTGTTTCCGTGTACTTGTATCCATGCGCATGTGCACGTGTGTGCGTGCGTGCGTGATATTGTTACATTACAAAACCACAGGAACATATGTTTGTGAGCAGTAATGAGTTTTAGTAATATTCCTGTGTTGCTGTAATGTATCACCCATACAAATAATGCAAAAACAAGTTTCTGCAAAGGTGATTAATGTCGCTAGAACAGAACGCACAGACACACTCGCCGGAGCGTACTATTCAAAAGCAGTGAGTTGCGTGTGGCGACAGATAATTCTGAAATTCTCCATCAACCCGTGATAGCTCAGTTGGAGCGGAGGACTGTAGTGAGTGAAATGGCTGGCATCATTAGGTCGGCGGTTCGACTCCGTCTCGCGGGAACGATTTTATTTATAGAAACTGCGTTGTAACAATCCCAAACTATGCATTTGAATGCCTGACTTCAACAATAGCCCTACTCCAATATGCTGCAGTATTAAGTTGAATTTGTTATGAAGAATCACCGAAATACACTAAAGAGGCCTCGTCATAGCCAATATAAAAAAACGTCCGACTTCAACGATGTCTCCACGGAGTTGTGACGGTGTTATACTCAGACTGTGTATTCCGCTAGATGAAGTGGCGATCGCTAAACACCAATTTGCCGCCATTTCGCGCCGCGATGGATCGGTAAAAATGGGAGCGAAGTAAGGGGCGCAGATTATAGTCAAGGGGAGAGGCATACGTCAATACACGTAAACGTGCTATACCCGAGAGGAGAGGATACAGAGAGGTGATTTTCTGCCACAATCACTTATCCAAACGAATGGTCCTCTGAGTGTTAAAGCTGGTTCCTCAAATGGCTCAGCCCATCGTGAATCCAGTTCATTTATGTCCAGATGTGTAGTGTTTGGCTAGTTTAAGTAATGTGTGCAGTTTATTTAATAAAAAATGGCCATTTTTTTCAAATCATCGAAATAATTTACTTCAGTCGCTAGATCTGGTAAGGATCAAAACATTGGATATCCAAAATTGTAAACACTGTGCGAGTCAATGCGGATCGTGGGCGTGACTTCAGTCCCCTCGCTGATTACATGAAAACATTATGAAATTTTACCAAGGGTGAAAATCGTGATTTTTCAACATTGTGTTTTTCACTTCACTTAATTTATTTTTGGAGCCAATAGGAATATAGTTGTTCCTAATCTGGCGTTTGCCCATGTTTTAGTCACGTTAAAAGTAAATACTCAGTATCGTACTTCAACGATAGCCCAACGCCATGCCCTTTGACTCCCTGAACTATAACATATTCGACTTGTCTACCTAACTGAAAAGTGGTCAGTCAAAGTTTGTGTAGTATTGTTGGTAACAATCAGTGACAACGTGTTGGCGCTTGATCCATGAACCTGATTAATCAGTCAACAGATGGCGACACTGAAACAATCGCCGCCTAGCGTAGACGATTCAACGACAGTACACACGAAGCAGAAGTTCCATCGCAGTCTACGTAAGTATCGTGATGGTTCGCCTTACCTGTCTATATTATCACAGTACTGAAATATTATATTTTGTTACGATACAAGCACACTTTGTGCTTACACACGCGAACGTGAGTGGGCGTGGCAGTTTACATGTTGCACACACGCGACAATAAAGGCAATATTCGCTTAATTTAAGACGCTTTCTTGTGTAAAATTTTCCATGTCGACTTCCAGTGTCGACACTGCGGATTTAGTGACGACATGGAATGAACACGTTCCATGTCGTCTTATTATCTGATACGCAACTCGCACGTGTATGGCAGCATGACGGGGCGGTTTACCCCACGGGGCTCCTTGCCCCACCCTACCCTAGCTGAGACAATATACCGCTACGTTGTAGTATGTTCCACGACTGCTCCACAACGGGACCACATGGGTCGTTTTGGTGGGCTTGTGAGTAATGACAGTGCTTGCATTTATAGGATACATAATGAAATATTTGCCAATTTTTAATGCCCTCCAGTTTATAAAGCGCCGTTTCCAGTAGACATTTGAAAGACCAGAAGTGCTGCCACCTGGTGTCCTGTTGGGAAACTGGACACCCCATTTCAGTTTGGATCCGCCCATAATATCAAGCATACACTATATCTCCCGATAAACCGATGCAAACTGACGTTCGATTTGAGGAGATGCAGCATGCCAAGAAAGTTATGCCAATTTGAATTTTGTGGCCATAGTATTATAACAAATTGAACAGCTTTAGCAGGTCTCACAGCATTTGTACTTTAATTAATCCAAAATGTGAAATAACTATTTAAATTATATGTCATTATAATAAGTGTTATTGATTCAATCGTGCGAAAATATGCCATACCTTTTTTTGTAATTCCAGTGACACATTCGATGCAGGGCAAAGCGCATCCCTATTTGAGACAAAGCTCACCCCCGAATTATGTTGTGGTTGTTGTATCAATTAATGCTTTTAATACGTGTACTGCATTTTCTCGAGTATTTGTGGTTGCGTATGTATGTATGTATATATATATATATGTAACTGCGTTAACCGTTTCCGCCTGAGACGATAATAAGTAGGCCAAATCGTGTTTACCCCAAACGGGTGCGCTTTGCCCCACACTACTCAAGTATATAATGTCACACCAGACCAAGAATATCGTTGTGAGATGATATATTTAAGGAAACCCAAAATAAATGTGCCGGCTTCAAAAGGCAACCCCGCGTGAACTCGGGTAGAATGTTTATTGTTTTCTTATCGGGGTAAAACAAGTTGTAACAGGTATCCAGAGGATATTGGCGCCATAGAAGTTAATTATTATTATTATTACTAGTCCGGTGAAATTTCAAACCGACCGCCCTGATGCTCGTGCTCGCTGTATAAGCTCGCAGGGGTCGGCAACCTGCGGCCCGCGGACCAACTGCGGCCCGTGCAGCTATTTCACGAGGCCCGCGGACTGATAGCGAGATTGTGCATAGTGCGGCCCGCGGCCGCAATATTGATGTATAAAATAAAAAAAATAATACGTCCTGCCTAGACTGAAATTACATTAAGCTCTAGAGCTTAATGTAACCCAAACCATCCCTAGGATTGCGATAACACGTTCCTGGGACTTCGGGGTTAGGCCCTGTACAAAACTTCAGTTCTAGAATAGCCGCATTACATATCCGACCAACAATTTTCAGATACCCCAAAAAACTCAAATTACACCTATTTCTTATAAATTTAATATCATCAGAATCTCTGCATTGAGACGGTAACAACGCTATTAATTGTATCATTCAAATCCTACAACTTAATGCGTTATATTAATAAAACGAATATTTCGAGCTGTCCAGCACCTGTCCTGGTGTGAAATAATTTGTCGCACCTTGCTTGCCTGCTGAACAACAACTGGCTAGTTCATGTACTAAAAAACCTTCACTAAATGTGATTCACAATGATACCACTGTGTCAATCCCGTCCCCGTTGTACACATGCTTAAATTTTACCATATTTACCGAAGCTCAAATTTATAATAATACAAATTCACGCAAATAGTTATAACTTATTAACCAAGGGGCACCCGTGCATTGTGCAAATATCACTCCCTGTCGTACGTTAGATGGCAGTACTATTACGTAGACTACCGTGTGTACACTGTAGGAATCATGCTTCAGTTACACTTCCTGGTGTGTTACGAATGTGGGGCACAGCAATTTTAGAAATGTGTAACTTTCAAAACATTATATCATCTGACATAGCTGCATTTGAGCAGGCACATTGGCAAGTTTGCTGGTAGAACCTGTTGACAGTGTAACTGTGGACTTTTAGATGATTTCAATAAGCGGAAGGATTGCTGGCAATTTTTTTGCCACAAGGCACGTGTGCGTAGTAATTCATGTAGAAATTGGTAAACACAAATTACGGGTATAGCACGTTCATGCATTTTAAATGAGTTAGAAGTGTGACTAAACTCGATCAGCATGTCAGTGAGATGATGACAACGGCAGGTAAGAAGTTTCAGAATTTTTGATGGTCCCGTTTTCTTATAATCAAGCAAAACGTTAACATGGTCACCAATAGGAAACATAACATTAGGCTGAACCTGTACACTACTAGTGTAAATTCTTTTACTTTAAATAAATGAACAAAGGGGCAGAGATTGGAGGGCCTCAAACAACACGCCCGCAGTATGATAATAGCATCGTTGGTCGGCCACCTGAAGAACTTGCATGTTTATCACAGGCGTTAGTGGCACTATCCTGCATCTTAAAACGGCATTTTCGTTCGTTACTCGCGGTAAACCGTGCATAGTCATAGCATTCGAATGTTTGTAACCAAAATGGCCCGATCTCCTTGGCAACCGTACAACAGTGACGTCGCTCTGTCCATCCCAATGAAACCCGTCTCAGCATTACGTATATTGAACTTCCGCATGTCAGTTATCACCTAGAGCGAGCGCGTGCGCATTGGTAGTGTTGTGACGGTGTGCTTGCCCACCGATGACAAGTGACCGACATGCCTATTGTTTCCTTTTGCTAACTTTATATAGGAACAGATTGCAACACGGAACAGTGACACAAACTTCCTTTAGTTGTGTTTATATATGAGAAACGTTTCTCACCATCCGCGTATTTAAATTTGTATTCACTAGATGGAATTATTGTCTATTGAGTATTGTATAGCCATTTTTCGTTTAGCGCGCTAAGCATTGTGTGAACAAATGTTTATTACGAGTACCTCTTGCAAAACCATCAAAACCATACTCAATCGAGGCAAAATATCGTGAAAAACAGCTGTTTGAAGTGTCACTGACAACTTAACGTGATATTTGGAGTACGACGCGGATTTCCGCTCATTGCCGAAAACTCGCCGACATGACTTGTGTAATCGTCAACGGCAGTATTAGTTTATAGTCACTACAAACAACTGCATGGACCATTCTGTGAAATAAGTTGAGATAGTGTTAGTTATTTAAATTTCATATATTATGTAAACAGGTTGCATCGATTGTCGCTGATATCGCCATTAGTAGCAACGCCAATTACATTATGTTTATGAATTATGCGCGTAGTAGGCTCAGGAGCAGTGAAATCTGGCTGCCGAATTGAATTAGTGTTTAAAGTAGCTACATGAGTTTAAATTATTGTTTATATACGGTTGAGTTTCATTTGAAACATCTAACCGTGGAGACATATGTATAACTGAAATGTTACATGACTACGTCATTCATGGTTAACGGGAGTCAGCCATGCTGGAGGTCCAACATTAGTCATCGTTGC
>SDWI01001925.1:50284-60888 GCA_009193005.1 Lamellibrachia luymesi
ACACGTGTGTGCAGTGTGCTGTGAATGTATGAACGACGTCACCGTTAATGCTAAGAATAACTTTGGGGATACGCTGGACGCCATGTATAATGTCGCCTGTGCTAGATCAGTGTCTGAAAACGTCGGACTGCTACTAAAGACTTCGTACGTAGTAAGCGATTGTTTCTTGTTGTTTCTTGGCAATGCCTTTGTCCCCCGTTGACATGCAATCACAATGGATTTTTGGTACTCAAAAAAGGGGGGTCCGGACCCCCTGGACCCCCCTCTGGATCCGCCTACGTAATATATGTATACATATTAGTTACGGTGTAACTATATGTGGAGTAATTTCAAAACATATGGGAAGGATGCTAAAATGTGTGGTTCGAGGCATATTGGCTTACCCGTAGGACGGGTTAATTTGGTGAGATGGCCGTTATTGGGTGTGGAGGTCACAAAAAAGTCATGTTGGAGAAAGGGAGTTTTGTCAGCGGTAAGGACGGATAGAGGGGAGAATCGCGAGACAGTTATGAGAGAACAGAGATGGGGCTCTGGCACATACATAAATAGAACACCCTTTAGTAAATAGGGGGATGATTAATGATGTAAATCTATGGTTGTTACAGACAAGCCGGGTTTCCCGTGAGGGATACAAGATTCGTTCCACGAGGAATGAGACCTAGTCGTCCCATGAGAGGATTCAATCGTATGAAACACGTATCGTTGTACATATCGACATAGGGTTTATTTAACCCGGACTTTATAATAGGTTCTCTGTATTATGATAATGGTGTGACCAATACCGTTTCAAATGGTAACATTACCCTTGTATATTCACTATGTGTGGATAACTATTTGAATGTCATTGATGATTATTAGTAATATATACAGTGGGGGTTCTAGCACAGCCTTAAGTGCGCCAGGGGTCTGTGTAACACACGGAGGCTGCCCCGCCCCCAGCGGCCCCCCCATTCAGCTCTTGTTCGCCAACATTTCAAGCTCCAATAATTACATCAATATAATTACTAATTGCGCTTGTACCCGACCCAGCTCTACTGGCCTGCACTGCGGCCTGTCTACGTCCATAGTCCCAATAAACACTGCACTTAAAACCTGTCACGCGCGGTGCGTTGTGTCACGTTGAGTACGTTCAGTCACGTTAGTCAGAGCAGAACAGGGTTTAAGTGCATCGCACACATTATGTACGCCGGGTGTCCTAGGGAAGCAAACATCCACCATCCCGCCCGTGGGCCGTTCATAGAGGAACGCCGATGGGAGGGCGACTGAACAGACCAGAAGCCAGGAACGCATCGATCTAGCACATTCACGCGGGAACGTGTTAAGCAGGTCAGAGCGGGACAGGGTTTAAATGCATAGCACACAAATTATGTAAGCCAGCGTCCTAGGAAACAGCCCCAGGGGTGTACTGGGGTGGGCTTTCATCCACCAAATTCGGCTGGAGCCCCCGCAGTAGCAGCTTAAGATGCAGCCAGCTTTTTTATTAAGGATGCCCTGGCCTCGTCCCTGCCCCGTAGGATAAGGGATTTTTTGTTTCCTCATCTGTCACGACTGCTGCGTGGGCTCCAGCCCGAATTTGGTCTTTCAACCGGTGACACTTCTCGACCTCATCCAGGACGAGGCGGAATTCATGGTCGGAAATCTTGCCGTCAGTCAGGGCACTGGCTACGTGGTCTGCAATGGTATTTAGCTTGCCGAGGGTCAGTACTCGGATCTCGTCATGTTTCTTGGCCTTGACGGGTAGGCGGCGACTAACAACTTTGCCAGCAACCCCGAGTAGCCCAAGGCTAGGGCCGCCTCTTCCAGCCCCAATACGACTGGTGTTGCAATAATGGTGGACAGGAGGCCGACACCTCCAATGCTAGCCTCCTCCAATGCCCATTCCCATACTGGCAGTGGGTAGAGCAGTGTCCACGCCATCGGCGGCATTAACACCACAGCGGTACTTTTTGTACAGGGCTGTTTCTTCGAGCTGTTGTTTGAGACGGTTTACCTGCTGCAGCCGGTATTGCTGACCCGGCGCGGGCAGCTCGGGGCATAGATTCATCGTCTCTGCGGTTGCAGGGGGAGGTGATGTCGGTTGCTTCATGTTATTTCGATAGATGCACATCTATCCAATTGGTGTGGCTTCTTTCCCGATGGGTACATGTACTATGGGAGCGCGTATTTTTTGTATGCCTCATGGGTACTATCTGGATAGGTCTACCGGACTAAGATGTGGTAACCGTAGCCTCTAGTCGCATTTACCGGGTCAAATTACCTATTCTCCATGTTGAGAAGTTCGGGTGTTGATGAAGAGTGCAAATGCCACGACAAAGCCATAGGACAACTCCAGGCCGCTCATGCTGAATGGTCTCAAAAAAGAACAGAGCGCCTTGACTGGATCAATGAAGAACTCCGCCGCCAGCAGCATGCTGTGCGCACGTTCCAGGATGTTGACGCCGCAATCCGTGAGTACGCTCAGGTCACGGGCAAACCCCTCGATCCCCTCAGCCCAGAGCCGACGCTTAGTGACTTCTACGTGCCGTCGGATGACCAGAAAGACCGCGAGATCGCCTTCGTCATCCTGGGAATGGGCGCGACTGCACTGGTCGCCTATAGACTCGCTAAGTAACCGACTCGCTACCTCGCCATATGGCCATATTTTTTGGGTGCCAGAGGAGTGCTATGCTAGAGGACTGCGCAGCGGGGGCAGAACCTTTCGCTCAGATGACGGCAAGGGCGTGTTGGAGACTCATCGGCTTGCTGGAATACATATGTGAATGCATAAATGGATAATAAGCTTTCACGGATATAATATAACCCCAAGGGGAACTGGAAACTGGTCCCACCCAAAGCAGCTTTACGCATCTCCTGGCACTGGACACGATCTGGCTGGAGGCGGATGACTTTCTTAAGGTCCCGGAGAGCTTCGTCCTTGGCTTTTTTTCTCCGACAGGACAAGGAGGTCCTCCTTAGTTGCCCGCGCCCGCCGGCTGCCGCACCTCTTGAAGAAGTTGTGGTAAGTCTGAGCCCTCACGTTGCGATCCTTATGCATCTCCTTTGCCAGGCAATGAGTCAGGGTGAGCAACAGGGGGTCCTTGTTGCGAAATAGTTCTGTTGTTCTAGTGGTCTTACCGCTGATGCCGCCGCCCCTGAGATAGGACAGCTGGTGGGTGGCAAGGGGGTCGTCGTAACGCGGAGCGGTGGAGCTCCGGATGGCCCGCTGCTGCTGCCAGTACTCAGGCTTTGGGAGGTACATCGCGCTATCTGTAGGTGCGTGTATCTTGTCGTCCTTGACACGCCACTGGCCCCACTGTAGATAACTCCAACCACATTCACAGTGTGCTTGTACTGCCTCCCCACCCTCGAGCTCGCTCATGATGGCTAATATGTGAAGTGGACAGGTACATGCCTTTACATACGCCCCGACACCATCTAGCTTACAAAGCTCCTCTGGACGGAGGTACAGCGAGTCTGTCGCCACCCGTTGAACCTCTTCAGGAGCAAACCGCTGGAGCATACTACATAGGTTGATGCCGATGTAGCCAAGCATGCTAGCTCGGAGGTGGGTGAACTGAGGTTGGCTACCCTCGTAGTACGTTAGTACATGCCCGCAGGTCATGCACTAGGAAGTCGAGCTCGGCCTGGTCAATCACCACTCGCCGCATCATCATTTTACCGTCGTTGGTGCTCCCCGCTGTGAACTTGCCGATGATTATACGCCCCATAACCGTGCTCTCTGGAAGCCAGACGTCTTTCTGGACCTTCGTCCCAACAATGGCCTCGGCAACCTCCAGGTGGATCAACACCCCAGTATCGAGCATGTAGCGCAGGGGGGCAACGGGGCCCATCCGCGCCTGGTTCGAGTATTCTCATTTGCAGAGAAGTGGCGACTGAACCACGCCGGTATGACTGGGTGGCAGCCAGTGGCAAATTCCCACCTAGAGAGCTGGGCAAATCCAGTCAGGTCCTTCCCTGGGAGAACGCCGTTTATAGCCACTCTCACCAGCCGATGGGTGGGGTGTCCGAAGCGCTGGAAGTAGGGGGCGCAGTCACCCTTGCACCCTTGCTCTGGAACGCGCCTGGATAGCAGGCCATCCAGGCTCACCACGTCATGGGCGTTGTAGCCTTCTGGGATGCACCAGAGCCCACCGTGGCCAAACGCAACACAAGCCCGTTGCACATCTTCCAAGACAGACCGAGATGTGGGCTTCGAGCAATTCTAGCGGACGCACCCGC
Source organism: Lamellibrachia luymesi (assembly GCA_009193005.1). Lineage (NCBI taxonomy): Eukaryota > Metazoa > Annelida > Polychaeta > Sabellida > Siboglinidae > Lamellibrachia > Lamellibrachia luymesi. The sequence goes on from SDWI01001925.1 coordinate 54,503, forward strand.
CTCACTGAAGATTTTCGCTGCTAGCTCCTCGGCCCTACCTGCCGCAACGTACTTGTGGCAGGCCTCAGTTATTTCGAGGTACTTTTCCCGAGGCCGGAAGATCCGCCCGTCGACCAGGACAAACTGGATCACGTACTCCGGGTTGAACTTTTTGTCATCCCCACCTCCTAGAACCTAGACTGCTTTTGGGTCGCCTGCCGTGGCCTTCTGTATGGCCTCCCAGACATTACCCTCGTAGTACTCAACCCGCCGTGCAGCGGGGAAGTGGAGGTCTTTGCCCCTGGCATGGCCATTGTGCATGATGACCTCTACCTCTCCTCCTCGAGATTGGTATTTGCCACGGTTGAAGATGTCCTCACCAGCAATGTCCCGGATGATAATCGCCCGCTTCAGGATGTTTTCCAGGACCGGTACGTCCTCGATGGTAGCACCAGACTCGTGGACCCGCTGCTCCTACGCCNGGGAAGTGGAGGTCTTTGCCCCTGGCATGGCCATTGTGCATGATGACCTCTACCTCTCCTCCTCGAGATTGGTATTTGCCACGGTTGAAGATGTCCTCACCAGCAATGTCCCGGATGATACTCGCCCGCTTCAGGATGTTTTCCAGGACCGGTACGTCCTCGATGGTAGCACCAGACTCGTGGACCCGCTGCTCCCACGCCTCAATTGCCCGCACGCGTACGGCTGTCAAACCTTGTTCCCTAGTTACTTTCTCGAAGTGCTCCACGACTTGCTGGGCAATGCAATTGAGGTCGCCATCTCTCAGCAGGGCCAGCTTGGCTGGGTCAGCATCCCGGAGTGGGTAGAGACCATATACCACTGCCGTAAGGGGAGGCATTCTCATAGTAGGGCTTGTTGATACCCGTGAGTGCGCCGGGTCTCGTCTCCCGTGAAATTTCTACGGCACGCTGTCCCTTTCGACGTTCGACTCTGACGGGTTCAATTTCATCCTCGGCAACCCAGTCCTCCTCGTCTCGCTCCCATCCGAATTTTATTCGCAGAAAGTACTCGACGCCCTCGGGAAGACTTTGAAGGAGCAGAGCTGCTCGCTCGTCATCCATCTGGCTGTTTTGGATGAGGCGCCACGAATTTCATGCTCGCTGAGTAAGACGAGGTCTCCAAGCTGGAGAGGGTCGTCTTCTTCGATGTGGACGGTACTAAACACATGGGTGGCCTCATCTGCTTCAAACTCCTCCTTGGGTTGGCGGCGCGCTTGGTGCCACCCACGATCAAAGTTTTTAGGCGCGTTAGCCGGTGGAAGGACCAGCTTATCAAGGTCTAAGGGCAAATCGGAGTCCTCTTTTATACCAGCGAGCCTCCGAAACACCTTGTCAGTAACATTGGTTGTCTGTTCCTGGGCCCTTAGGGGCTCCGAAGGCGTCATTTTCCGCCTTGTAGCGGTCGAACCGCTCCTGGAGCTCCTGCAATGCTACGCGGCTCCTGGAATATGGGGGTCGGACCCCGGTTAACAATTCATACTCATTCCGGAGGGCACGTGCACGTTGTGCATGTGTCATCTCAGGTGTACGCACCACTCGACCTGTTGGGGGTATACACACTGCACGACCTGTCTCTAAATGGGTGTTTGTTGTACAAGAAGCAGCCGCATTACCAGTCTGAAGTTCTCTGTTACTTCCTTCTGTTTGGCAAGAAGACTGTGACGAAGCTTGTCTCTACCACAGGCTCGACAAAGTGGCAGTTCACTCTGTAACCCCCTGTGGCAGGATCGGCAGTGTTCGGGGACTTTTCTATTCTGTCTAATTTTTAACAAGTGGACCTTGAAATAACATTTCGTATACGGTGCATATAACAAGGGAGCATTACACCTATGTGACAAATATTGAAAATTGTCGAAATTTAGCTAAAATATGGTTTCCCGTGATTTGATAAATTACATAAAATAAAAAGTTTTACCATTTCTTAATGAATATTTGACATATTGTGCTTTATATAATTTGAAAATATCAAACTGCAATATTCCTGCAAGATTGATAATTGAATAGTAAATAAGGATACTAATAATAGTAAAAACGTCTATAGCGCCTGTGTCCTCAGGAACCTGAGCTCAGAGGCGCAACCAACCAGAATCATTAAGCATTATCATGAACAGGGACGCGCAAAGATCATCATCTCGTGTTACGACTGGTTGTGATGAGAGATTTGTTAAGGGATAGGGTGGGAGTCTCAAAAAAGGCATAACATGGCTTACTTTATGAATAGCGTGTTACTATGACTTCTGAGCACGGACGTCATTGTAAAACGTTCCAAAACGTTCGTACGTGGACGTCATGGGAAAATGTTCGGAAACGTCCACACACGGACGTCATTGTAAAAGATGACGTCAAATAAGCGAAGAAAACGTTTATATTAATATGAAGAACATTATATACCCTTATAAATTTTCCAGTGAACACGCGTTAATCTTGGTATTTCTAGGATCTCGCAAAATATAGGGAGATCAAGGGGGGCAAGCTTTGTCACCCATTAGTTTACCTTGCTACAGTGTGGTGGAGCAATATGTGACATTGGGAAAAACGAAACTTTTAAGCCAAGGGGGGTCATGGCCGATAGCCCTCACAAATATGCTAATTTAGTAACTTGGGCCAGGTGACTTGAACGTTTAAAGTTTTAATTTTTTTACATAGCTAAGTCAAAATTTAGACTTTTTATTTCCTTCTATACATGGCAACAATACGCTTCTGTAGGTAAAACATTGAACGTCTGGGATAAGCTTAGTTGCTCATGTGTGTATTATTTTCAGCCGGTCAATGTTCTTATAATTTGGCCTTTGTGCTCGTGTGCAGCATTCTAATGAAAACATTCTGTTCAAAATGTGAGCAACTACGGCAGTATCTAGAGTAGTTAAGTTAAGCTAATCAGCTCGCCTGGGGCTGTGGGCTTTTTATTTCAAACACTTTCAGAAGGGTGTGATTCAAATGCTTAATTAAATGTCAGTTGACATGTCCCATTCACATAATTATTTCAGGGGAATAGTATACACGTTTATGCTTTAAGCAATGTAGTGGTGTAACACTGTGCTCAGTAGTTTCTAAATACTAAGATAATGTTGTCCTCCTATGCAGTATATTTTAAAAGATAACACACAGCAATAACGCACCTGTGCGATAATGAGGAATGGACACGTATGCGAAGAACACATTAATACATTAATCGCTCGGTTCTTTTTAAACTTTGATACTGCATTTCACAGAGATTGTGTTGGTGTTTTAGTGTGGTTTATATCTGTAAAGATTAATTGGTATTGTGCAATTTGATTTTGCTTACGAAAACATGTGCGCTTGTTTTTGTTAAGTTCAACTTACGACAACTAATCCCACGGATCGTGACAATTATGACGATTGTGATAGTTTGTTACAAATTCATAATATTAGAAATTCATAGCATGCAGCAATTACACAAGAGCCTGTATATCTTACCAAGTAGGCGGAGTTTAACATGTAAACATCTACTGCGCATGACCACGGGCCTGCCAACCTGTAGTACAGACGAATAACCCTTTGTCTGGCTAACTGGATATGCACTAATTGTTACATGTACTCATTAACTGATAACAGTGTTTCAAACTATTGCTTTTAGTATTCGTGACGTAAAACTTCATTATATTGGCCCATATTCAGTTTATGATGAGTGTATTTGGGTTTTCCTGTTTTGCTCTGTTCACGTGACCGATGATTGACAGCCGCGTGTGAACGGTAGCGAGTTCTTTCACGTGAACGATGATTGACAGTCGCGAGTAAACGGTAGCGAGTTCTTTCACGTGACCGATGATTGACAGTTGCGAGTAAACGGTAGCGAGTTCTTTCACGTGACTGACGATTGAGAGCCGCTCTTTGGCGACGGAATAGTAATCTTAACACTGCGCATATGAAATGCATGCGTGCAATTGTCCATTTTTTCCCTCTTTTGTTGAATAACTGTAAATTAACAAACAAACTTAATGATGTGTTATAAGACAATTAATAACTCTTGTTAGGCAGGATGGTATTTGCAAGACATTCTGCGTTCCACATGCTGGTGCTATGTACTGTTTCAACGTAATTGGCTAAATGATGTTTCAATGTAAATAGCTAAATGATTTAACACAAATGTAATGTTATTGGAAATACTAGATGTGAATGCATATGCATAACATGATATAAACATGCTATTTTTATTTTGCACTGTATTACTGGTAGCGTATTGCAATGCAATAAACCTCCCACTGGAAATATTAACATGTGAATGATGTTTCTTTCTTTGTGTAAACAGCCATCTGAAACATTGTTTTAATCACTATGTATTCTTCTTTACAAAATACTAACTAACCCAAGGGGCTAAGTAGAAACATAATCGTTGTTTGTACTGTAATGGAATGTCATTATTGTTGTGTCTAACAACAATGTATACAAGCTATACTTACACAGTGTGCCCTTTGCTGTTTGTCTTCAGTGGCAAATCTTTGTGCTTCTGGTAGTCTATTGCTGCGAGGACATTTCTTGCCAGATACACTGGGAAGCTGCAGCACATAAGTTTTAACTGTTATGTTTCATAAGCATGATTCAGTTGCCAACTCCACCATACTGTATAATCTACAGGCTTTGGTAAATGTTTACATAACAAAGTCGAAATAGACAGTCAACTTGCAATGATTTTGACAAATGACGATATTTAATGATTAATCACTGTCATTGTTAAACAGATGTGCATCTTCTACAATTGCTTGAATAAAGATACCTTGAATGTGGCTTCAAACAATGTAGCAATACCTGAAGGCAAATCGCTCGGCTGCATACGTCAGTACATGATTATGGAAAGCTTCCAGCACACCAGTATGTCTAGAAGACAAAATCATGACAATATAAACAAAAGTCAAAGTTCGCTGTAACTATAACTGTCATGCACGCGTGCATGTGTGTGCATATGAGTGCATACATGTGTGCATGTATTCAAACAAAACATACTCAATGTACCTGTATGGATAGTATGTGTTAAAGTCAGGTGTGTTTTTATTTGTTGCATATATATAATATGTATGAATGCTTTGCACACACACACGCACACGCACACGCACACGCACACACACACACACACACACACAATTATATATGTATATATCTCACCTGAAATTGACATAATACTTGAGAGTACTCATTTATCGTTTGTTCAACACAACACATCTGAGAGCGACATGTGCTGGGGAGTCCAGTACAAACCTTGTCTGTTGCTGTCAAAGGCTCGTGCTCACGGTGGGCTGGTGCATCCCCTTCATTCGTCAGCCATTAGTGACTGTTTAGTCACATGATGTAGGATTCCATGCCATCGACCCTAGGATTGAAAACTGTTTCAAAACATGCCACATTTCGCCACTAGTATCAAGAAATGAGAGTGAATAGGTTTTAGAATGCTAAATTGTGAAATACTATGGGTATTACCAAGTAAGTCTGTTTGTTAGCATTCATGGCAATTTAGTATGTCAGTGACCCAGTATAGATCAACCTGGTCGTGTTAAAATTGGTAGACATTGTAATTGCCAGAAAATTATTATATATTCTTTCACAAGGATTCCTTCCATCAAACTACACTGTAATACTTTGTTTCTTGATATCAAAGTATCAATATATTTACACATTTTAAGAAATGCCACTATTTACATGAAACATTATGAAATGTTACTGTAGAATTTGTAAAGTGTGATTGTATACAGCCAAGCAAAGTACTTACAATGAGGCTTTTCACGGAGCCGTCAGCCTTCTCACAAGAGTACCAGAAATGGTTCGCTATGTCTCCTGCTCATGTCAACATCAGTCCATTTCCCTTCTCTAGCCCTACCTGCAGAAAAGAAACAATCAGTAGCATATAGGTGATAACTTCAATTAACACTCGCAAACACTCATATTAAATAATATGACATCAGTCTTCTAAATTATTTATGGTGTGCTTTTACCAAAGTATAAATTGAACAACTCGAAGCCCAAGGCTTGGATCCTTTTCTGACAATTGTCTGGATATCGGTCGAATACCCTTAGCCCTCATTCCATGATTCTTAAATGGATTGCAACACTCAGGATTAGGCAAAGATTTTTCTTTTAAGCCATAACAACTATCACTTAAAGTGCTCCACACTATGAGACTAACACCTAAACCCATGGTTTTATATACAATCAACCCTGTGGGATTGTATATCCTATTGTAATGATGGCAGTGGAAATGTCAGTGTAGCAATACACACAGCTGAGCATCAGTCCCCTGTCAAATCCATTGGGCTGATATAATGCCAGATACCAGATCCTTGGGCCCTGTGCTGTGTATTACCCCTGACACTTCCACTGTCACAAAGATAAACAGAATGCCTCCAAGTGGGCTGTAATGTGAAACCCTCCCAGGCT
>SDWI01001926.1:6711-21684 GCA_009193005.1 Lamellibrachia luymesi
AAACGACCTTTATGTTTGTGGCACACTTACCTTTTATATATGTGTTATAGCTTTTGCTTTTAAATGTTTCTGATTCTTGCGAGACATATTCTTCCTTTGTGGTGAAAGACCGCTTTCATACCTTATGGAAGTAACATCAAAGGATCAGTTTAATATTTCATATTCCGCTTGTGCAGGCAACATCGTTCAATGATCATGTTGTTCTCACAGTGCGTGTAACAAACACCTTCCTCTCAGCGGTTTGCCAGTTTGGATGATTCATTATGTGTGACGTTAGTGCAACATTACTCGCTGGTAGTTGTGTAGCCGACAGCGCGTTTCACCGGTTATATTTGGTTGACTACATTTCTAGAATTAATTATGCGTAGTCCTTGTATATCACGCTTAAGCGTACAATCCTACAAATCATTGTAACGTCTTCGTAAGTCTCTCAAAACACCGACACATCCCAGAACTACACACATGTGCACTTGTCTACAATAAATATGCATATTACAACAATCTCACACATTTATTTAGCACATATGTACACAAATGACACAAAAGGTGCCTTTAACCCTGAATATACTTCACTTTTCTTTATTGCTGATCGAGATCATCAAATGTCACCTTCCTACCTTGATACATAAATTGTGTGCATATGTTCCATTTGCTAAAAATCATAATGAACACTCGTCTGCGAACATTCAGTGCGACTTGACGTATTTAATAAATTCGTATTCCGTGAGGGAAATGAATTACCATCAATACATAAATAACTGCGACTTCACCTACAAAACAAAGATTTTTCGTTAAACTGCGGAACGCTAACGGTGACACAAACACATAGACATTTTCAACAAAAACTTCGTACATTGTACGATGCTTTACTTCGATTGTCGTCTATATTTCAATATATTTCTGGCTGTGTTCCTCTGTGTTCGTTTATATGGAGCTCATCACACATAAACGAGCATGCACTCCCAATGAAAGCATCCCCATCAAGGTGTAAGTCCAACTATCTCCTCCTGCGTGGCCAGTGATCAGGTGCGTAGACTGGGCGTGGCGGACAATTTAGATAATTTAAACACATCATCAACCGACTGCGTCAATAGACGACCAATGTTGCGGTCGACGTCATTTGTAAGTCAGTCTATGCGAAGTGAGCTAGCTGCCACGCTACTTAAGAGTTCTGTTTTCAACCTGCTGTCGTGTTTGTCGTTGCTGTCGTCCGCTGGCGCGTCTGTTCCAAGCTCGTCGGCCGATGTAACCATGTTGCAACACATTGTCGCTGTATGTACCGTTGGCTACATAACACTGCTGTGCAGCCAGTCAGCGTAAGTCTGACACAGTGCCATGTATGGCGTTGTTTTTAGTTGGTTCTTCTATACGTGTTAGTGTTAGTTTCTAAGTTTATTTACATGCTAGCATTATACATTAATACGTTATATACATATTCTTGTTTAATTAAATGTCTCACTATGGAACTTCACCAGATTATTCTCTACACAGTTAACCGCTTAATGTATTAATTTACTACGTAGCTATTCAGGTCATGTATTTGTTGTGTATGTTGGACACGCTTTCTCGCTGTCAGCGTTAACGAATATTATTGTTAGCTCTTGGCTAAAGAGCATGCATCCGCAGCATAGTGGTTGCTATTTGCCCACAGTTAGGACATTGATTGGTGCAGCTCCAGATCATTTCTACACACCGGTGGGTCATGCGTACTGCCCTTCTGGTGCCCCATGGTGTTCTGAGATCCCTCATTTAATCAGTATGATGCCTTAATAACACACTAAATGATGAAATGGAAACAACTGAGCTGAAACTAAGCAATATTGCCATAAATGTGTCCAATCGGCTTGTTGTATACATTGCGAGTTCACGTTTTCAGATGGACGTTTCCTGTTCACAAGACGGTGTGCAACCATCAGCCAGGCTGGTGTAGGCTGGTGCCTGGCGTTGGTAGGTGTTGATGACTGTGTGTGTGCATCTGTGTGTGTGTGTGTGTGTGCGTGCGTGCGTGCGTGCGTGCGTGCGTGCGTGGGTGCGTACGTACGTGCGTGCGTGTGTGTGTATGTGTGTACGTGCGTGCATACTGATGTATGTATGTATGTATGTTTGTATGTATGTTACACATGTTAATTAAGCTTATTATATAAATATACATAACTAAAGTAATATAAAATAAGATTACAGGAGTGGCATGCTGGGATTCTTAATCGGGCCCTCAAATTGGTAAACATGATCAGACTACAAGCACTGTTAACAATGTCTATCTTAGGTTGCACAATGTCTCCACACAGTAGAGGTACATGATGTAGTTTGTTATTTCATGGTTGTTTGCGTGGTATCAGCCCTACTGCAGCTTCGGCATAATTTGTGTCCATACCTAACAGATAAAGGCTCTGAAGACATCCAGGTGCTACCGAATGGATTGGCGTTCATCACATCGGTAAGTTATGGGGCCTTATGTGTTAGTTATTAATCATATGATACTACTACTCATGTCGACCACGACGATGACGATAACCGCCTTGTGTCAAAACAGTTGTCGATAACGTGGATAATGACGACGAAGATAAATCAATCAATTAAATCAAACAACTTTATTTCACACAACTATTAGTGCAGATTCCACTATTCCAAAATATCACATCTTTTGCAAAATAAAAAAAAAAATGGAGTATTGGTGGAAATATATTTTGGAAAACGAACGTTGAGGAATAAATAGAGATATATTAAACAAAGAATGTTGCTTTTTAACCTAATCTCATCGTTGTTGTTGGACAGGGCTATGATGCACAGGATCGAGGCGATGTATTGCTGTTTGACTTCAAGAAGCCCAGACGTGGGGCCCACGCGCTCGATATTGTAGGCGACCTCGACAGATCCACATTTTCTCCTCTCGGTCTCAGCATTTGGAGATACTACAACTCCAGTAAGATTTTGTGCAACATAGGACGCTTTCTTTGGAATAGTGTGTGGCATCGTTAGCGTTCGTCGTTTAGCAAGCAATATTTATGTAGGTGGCTTAGCCGTAGCTATTTCTGTATGGGTTGTAATTATTTTCCCTCACGAACTGCGTACTAATTAAACACGTGAAGTGGCTTAGCATATTCTCAGTCATCACGTAACTGCCGCTTTCACATGTTTGTAATATTGGTTATGACACTTTATATTTAATGTTTTTTCAGACGTGATCTACGTATTTGTCGTTAACGCTCGTGGTGACATAACAAAAGATACCGTGGAGAAATTTCATTTCGACGAGAAGAGACGAAAGTTGTACCATATGCGAACATACCGTGACCCGACATTGATGCAGTCAGTGTTTCAAAAGCTCGTTTGACAATTTTAACCGACTCATTGCAACCTGTCCGTACCGGAATTATTTTATCTTTTAACAGGTTTGGTTTTGATTTCAGACTAATGTCGTTAATTCATTTCTTTAAATGTTCTGAGTCATTTCCGTGCTAGATAACTACAATTTCGATTTCACTCGGTCTCTTTCTAATGGGGTCTTTAAAAACTAATAGCGTACATATAAATGGGGTTTAAACAATTGAAATGGATATTTCAACGTCGTCGCTGTTTTCATGTGCATCATCAGCATTGATGACATCGTGGCGACGGGAGAGGACAGTTTTTACTTCACCAACTACATGAAGTTCGATTTGAAAGTGGAGTTCCAACGTCGTCTCACTCTTGGCAGTGTCGGCTTCTACGATGGCATTAGGGGGCATATTCTCCTAGCAGGTCGTAACTTCCCGAGTGGCATAAACACATCCCCGGATGGCAAGTAGGTGTCCGCAGTATTGTTGTCTATCCGAAGTAGGCCATGTTTAAAGCGAAACCAAAGTCATAGTTTTGCTGTAATCATAATGTGCATGCGCTGTTCTATAAAAATCAGGTAACGTAGACTATGTGTGAATAATTAAATGATGCCGGTATGCACAAAATCAACGCGTCTCAAACAAACGTAATAATTTGTCAGAGAGGGGACTAGTTTAGTAAACAAAGGACAAAATATGTTACATAAGTCGAGTTTGGACGCACACACAATGGCCGTATCATATTGGCAAATATTGGAATAAGAGTATGCAAATCTAGTTTCATTTAGCGAGCGAATTATGCTAGACTTTTTGCTAACCAATATGGCGCTGCCCTTCAAATTAAAATGTTATGTGTTCAACACAATTGTCTTAGTAAACCACTGTTGTGATATTCGTAATTGTAGTTACAAAAGGTTATGTTTTAGTAACTATTATAGGTGCTTGGACACAAAACCATGATTTTTATTCACTTTAAAAGTGGCGAACAAAGTTGTGTGCAACATGTTCCAGGTACGTATACCTGGCGGAGACAGGAGGGAAACGTATGAGTGTCTACATCCGGGAATCTGACAACACTTTGACATTGACCCAAGTAAGGCGTATGACAGCGTATTCGAACCAAAAATGCAACGGTTGACCTCGGCCTTTAAAAGTAACCGTGACAATCGTGTTTTAGAGAGCCGTCACAGCCTTTGTTTGAATACATTTCGTGTAAATCATTCCCAAACGCGTCACAGTTATTTTTTTACATATACTAAACGGATTAGTTTGTATAACAACTGCCCCATGGTGATTTATGATTACATATCCGATGGCCCGTTCTAAATTTGTTACAATGATATATTTTAATCAAATCAATTACCTTACCTTGCATATTCTCGTCGGGTATGGTGCCCCTTCAAGCTGCAGTGCTCATTCCCAGTGCGTTCTATCTTTGACCACCTGTTTGGCTTCAGTCAATATCTCTCACCCCAGTTCTTGTCTTTCATGTGCTACAGTTTTTCGACAGTATATTTGATCTGAATCATTTTGATTATTTTGTGTAGGATTCTGTAGCTATACATGATTTTCTTAAAGCTTCCTCAAATTAAAAATCCTTTTCGACGTCCACGAAAGTGATGTATCAATTTGTCTGTTATTCCACTGTGTGCTCGATTATATTAAGCAGAATGAATATATTATGTTCAACTGTGCCTCTTCCTCTTTTGAAGTTTGCTAGTTAATCTCTCAACTTGTTGTCAACCCCATCTCTTATCCTGTTCTTAATCACTCTTCCGATCGCTTTGCTTGGAACATATGATCGAATAATTCCTCTCTAATTTCCGCATTTTCTAAGGTAACCCATTTAAGCATCAGCCCCTGCTTCGATGTCTTTGCTACTTCCTCTGGTTCCCAAAATGTTCCGAATAAACTGACACGCCATTTCTCATTTTGTAGTTTGAAATGTTGAACTAGGTAATGTTTTACCTACAGTTAACAGTTACTTTGTTGGTCCCATTTCATGATGTGAAATAAGCAACTAGACTATAGCATTGCATAGAAATAGTAGATCATGGTGTGAGCGCGGTTGATGAAGATCTGGTGCTTCACGCTTCGCGCCGCTATCGTGAGAGGGAGTGTGGAAGGAGGTTTCTTGTGAAATAATATTTAAATTTGGGGGTACATTTACTTACACACCATCTTGGTGCATTTTCTATGTAACATTGTGATTTGTCGATATATGTGGATGCACAGTTAGTAAACTGTATTGTTAACCTTAGCAATGTTGTTTGGCGGTATAGATTTTAGCTCGAAAGCTGTAGATTGTAAGATACGTCAATTTGTAAGACAAAACAGTAGTTGTTGTCGCCTTGACACCAATATTGTATAGTTGTTGACGTTTACGGAATCAACGTGTTATTCTCTAATGATGATTGCTGTCGCATTGGACGTTAGTTTGTTAGTCAGATATGTTTTATTTAGCTAGTTAGTTAGTGAATGAATGAGTCAGTCAATCATTTGGTGTGATTCAGGTGGTTCCTCTGGGAACATTCGTCGATAACATCGACGTTGACGTAGTTACTGGACAATTGTGGGTGACGGGGTACCCGGACGCTGTCAAGATGCTGAACTATATGACGCCGCCTCACACGGCCAGAGCGCCTTCGAAGGTACAGTGGACTCCGAGTAGTAGAATAACTACGGGCAAATTGATTATATTAAACAGATGATTCACTTAATCGGCGCGTTTTAGGACCGGTGTAATAAGGAATGATTCCGTCCCAGCCAATATATTTTGGGCAGTATTTGAACAATGCACCATAATGCTTTTATTATTATTATTTTTTTCAATATCACTGTCCATGCATAATACCTCCGGCATATTCATATCAATGTAATTGAATCCCGTGCGCGAATGTATGTGATATGCATGTGTACGTTCATGTGCGTGGGTGTTTGCGTGCGTGTTTGCGTTTGCGTGTGCGTGTGTGCGTGTGTTGGAAATAACAAACGCTCTCTATTTTTATACACGTATCATTCACGAGACAATAACAATGTTTGTTACAATGGTGACGTCAGTGAATGCCCGTCGTCATCCGCTCTTTATTCGTCGTCTCTCCGCTGTCACCTTAGCCATCGTGTGTTGTTCTTTCTATTTCCACAACATACTCAAACTATTAACCATCTGACTGCAATGTCATGTTCTGTCTTTCGGCGCAGGTGCTGCGACTGACGTTATCCGAAGACTCGAGGGTGACAGACATTGCGGAAGTGTACAGCAACGACGGACGACCAATCTCTGGGACAACCATCGCTGTCCACTACCGCCGATATATGCTCGTTGGTAGCATGTTCACAAAACTGCTTCTTTGTGAAGTTCATCACGCATAAATCTTGCATCTGTCATCAAAAATACCATTCTATCACGCCCAAATAATGTACTCACGGCGCGCACGCACGCATGCACGCACGCACGCACGCACGCACGCACGCACGCACGCACGCACACACACACACACACACACACACACACACACACACACACACACACATTCTCTCACACGCACGCAAGCACGCATAAGGACGCTCGCACGCACGAGGTAGATGTTGCTTTTGTTGGTGTACAGAAAATCGGCTGTAACATGAAGGCTAACAACGAATAAAGATTGATTGGTCTACCTTAATAAAGAATGTTATTTCGTATTATATTATATTATATATATATATATATGCTATATTCCTGAACGACGTTGACATTTAAGAATGAAGAGTTGTAATTTCGAGTGACCTACCAATCTGCGAACTATAATAAATCCACATAATAGATGATTCTTACGTAGAAGTCTAAAGAAATTTGAATTACAAAAACATAAATGCATATTCCAGCTTGGTGCAATAGGAGAGCGTCTGAAGGAACTCCATTACTTTGTGTTAGTTGCACGTATGATTAGCGTTTACCTACTTATAAATGCCCACCGGTTCGGACATCATTAATACTTGAACATAAACATTTTATATATGTCTACTCCATCATTGTAATCACTGGGATCCATTTTGAAGGACTTTTTAAACATGCGTCAATCTTCCAAAGAAAGTTATTCTGAGATATTTTGTTGATGTGTACATATTAAATCTGATAAATTGTCATCAATTGGGATATTTAATTAAACAACAATACATATATAAATTATTATTGTATAAGAACAGTAAAGTACACTAGAGTAGACTTTAATAGAAGCAGATTTTATCTAATCATTTGCTTCGCAATATAAGATTCAAACAACACGAATATTAATAAGTCCATTGCATCATTCAGTAAACATCATTAAGTCTCTACCGGTGAAGGTGTGTACAGCAACGGTGAGTAGACTTGCATTTAAACATTTAGTGTGGTGCGAACGTACACGGCTATTGAGGTACAGCGGCTTGTAATGTTCTATTCATGGGACACAGTTTTGTAAAGCGTTTCGGTCAATACTGTCAAAGCCACACAATTTATAATGGCGGCATTGATCGCGATATGGTAGATTTCACGACGATAGGAAAAGGTGGCGCAGGCGTTCCTTTTGTGAGGGACTGCACGGCCCAGATTAAATCTTCCAAATAGGAGGGAACTATTTGAATGACCGGGCTTGCGATGAGGTTAAATTAGCCAGGATATTTTGTCAGTGGCCCGGAATGTTATTTTGCAAGATCATTCGTCTTCTTTCCCATTGTCACGTTTGTTTATGTTTAATCGAATGGGTGTTCCAAACACATCGATAAATAGATCACTGTCTTGCACATTATCACCAAGCCAAGTATCAGTCAAAGAAGTAGACAGGCCTGTCTGTACTCGTGCATATAGTTCACGTTTGCTTGTATCTCGTCCATTTTTGAACAAAATGAGCGGATGTTAGAAAGGAGTTGGGTGGGGAGGGGTAATTTGCAACTTTTCATAATTTATCGCTCCCTTTTTCCCTCTTTTTTTCTTGCGTTGTTTGCTGTCTGTGGTGTCTTGCTATGTGGCTGAACGTAAAAATTCAGGTTGAAAGTCAGTGTGTATCGTGTCAACAGCGCTGGAGCTCCGCAGGCTCAACAGGTACTCACGGGTGTAGTGAAAGCCATGGCCGCCATCTTGTTGCCCATGCATCGGTCCGATAAGGCACGGGAATGTCACACCACATAAATACACCAACATCAATAATCTGTACGAGTTCATATCCACTCAGGAACACTCAGGAGTCGCTATGCTAAATTTAGACGACGTAAAACTCAGAATACACAGTAAACATTCAGATAGAGCTCGTCCTCGCGAATGCGTCGCCACTCGTGCAACGCCGCCACCAACATCATAATGACGTGTGTTTGCGTGTGTGTGTGTGTGTGTGTGTGTGTGTGTGTGTGTGTGTGCGCGCGCGCGCGTGTGTGTGTGTGTGTGTGCGTGCGCGCGCGCGCGCAAGTACGTTTGTGGTAAAAACGATGTCGAAATTGTAACTATAGCAGCAGAAGCAGTAAAGTAGGTAGCATTAGCTGGAACAGCCACGCTAGAACCAGCACAACCAACAGT
This sequence comes from Lamellibrachia luymesi, assembly GCA_009193005.1. NCBI lineage: Eukaryota > Metazoa > Annelida > Polychaeta > Sabellida > Siboglinidae > Lamellibrachia > Lamellibrachia luymesi. The sequence continues at coordinate 15,559 of SDWI01001926.1, forward strand.
AGTTGCAGCACCGACACCATTACCGGCAACGTCTTATGAAGCTGCTGCAGCAAAACCAATATAAACAGTAGATACAACATCAATAGGTTTGCTTTGACGGTGTCATTAAGATAATGTAAAATAGTTATATTCACACTGTCCTCTAAGCCTATGCTCTATGCACGCGCACGCGCTCTCGCATATATGCAATTATGCCTGCAAGTACCGCTGGATACAGTGTTCTCCTAGACCGACAACAATAATTATTCATGTCGCAACGAGTTGACAACATGCTATATAATTAACTGTTTTATATTGTGCACCGTTTGTATATCCGACATTTGCAATACTATCACATATTTTCCATTGATAGTTGCTTAGCCCTTGCTAAAAATCATCATGACCGATCGTCCCCCAGTTGGTTGTTGTGGTCGTAATGTTTGGCTTCTGGCTTATGAACTAATAAGAAATTGGCTCAAGAAACACAAACTCCATGAATGTCGTGTCATGGTATGTTCGAAGGAGATACAACTTTGATCTCTTCTCGTCGAAACTTATCCACCTTGTTCAAAAGATAATTAATAACAAATACGTAGATCAGATTTGAAAAAAGTAATGTAATGTAATATAATGCGCATAAAGAAACTTAAGTAAATTTGGCTGTTATGTGATGCGAAGATTCTACGCAATGTGACGTGATTGATTAAAACGCATTCCTTGAGGAAAATGAATTACCAGCCATACACAAATTACTACGACTTGGTCTACAAAACAAAGATTGGTCTTCAAACTGAGGACAGCTAAGGGTAACACTCACATAGACAGTTTCAACGAAAACGTCCTACACTGTACGATGCTTTACTTCGACAGCCGTCTCTGCTGGGACCGAGAGGAGAAAACAGATCCATTACGTTGTCATATATGCTATAACGTAATTTGAGACAGTGTCCATCTGCGTTTTCATTCATTTAGATGGAGCACACATAAACGTGTCAACATTCCCATCAATCTACTAGTCCAACTGACTCCTCCACGCATGGCTAGATATCTAGTGCGTAGACCAGGTGTGGCAGACATTTGAGATCATCTACATACATCATCAACCGACTGCGTAACTAGATGACAAGTTTGTGTGACTCATTACACATAAACGTGTCAGCACTCCCTACAAAAACATTCCCATCAATCTACGAGTCCAACTATCTCCTCCACGCATGATTAGTTATCTAGTGCGTAGACTAGGTGTGGCAGACATTTGAGATCATCTACATACATCATCAACCGACTGAGTCACTAGACGACCAGTTTTTGTCGTCGAATTCATTTATAAGACATTCGTTGCGAAGTGAGATTGCTGCCACTTCAATCCGAGTCTTCAACCCGCTGTCCAATTCTTCGTTGTTGTCGTCCGCTGGCGCGTCTGTTCCAAGCTCATCGGCCGATGTAACCATGTTACAAAACATTGTCGCTGTCTTTACAATTGGCTATGTAACACCCTTGTACAGCCAGTCAGCGTAAATCCTTCACAGTACTCTGTACGGCGTTGTGATTAGTTGATTGTTCTATATCTGTTATTGCTAGTTTCTATTGTTTATTTACGTGCTAGCATTATATATTAATACATTATATACATATACTTGTTTAATTAAACTTGATTCGCAACAAGTGGAGTGTGTGCATGCGTGCGTGTGTGTTTATTGTGTGTGTGTGTGCGTGCGTGCGTGCGTGCGTGCGTGCGTGCGTGCGTGCGTGCGTGCGTGCGTGTGTGTGTGTGTGTGTGTTTATTGTGTGTGTGTGTGTGTGTGTGTGTGTGTGTGTGTGTGTGTGTGTGTGTGTGTGTGTGTGTGTGTGTGTGTGTGCGTGCGTGCGCTCGCGCGTGTGTGCGCGCAAGTATATTTGTGGTAAAAATGATGTCGAAAGCACAGCTATAGCAGCAGAGGCAGAAATGTATGTAATATTAGCTGGAACAACCACGCCAGAACCAGCACCACCAGTAGCAGTAATAACACCACCGGCAGGTTCTTCTGAAGCAGCTGCAGCAAAAACAGTAGCAATAGAAGATACAACAACAATGGCCGTACACATAATTGCTAGTCACTACCACGTCAATACGTTTCCGTTGACGGTGTCATTAAGATAATGTCAAATAGTTATGTTCATATTGTCCTTTCTTAGTTTATACTGTATGCGTACGCATGCACTCCATTTAAACGAATGAAAACACAGAGGGGCACTGCCTCAAATGTAATTTTTAGCATAGTAAAAAAGTGGTTTATGTTTCTGTGGTGGATGTTTGGAATATCAATGTACTATTAATGCAACCTCACTGCTATAACACAAAAATAAAAAACGCTATAAAGGAAGTTAGTAAAGGGGAATGTATCATAATGATATATTTTAACCATGGACACATACAATGGAATTATCTAGAGAGCACAGGGAGTGAGGACCAACAATGTCTATTTTAAATCCATGATAGCTTTCTTACTCAGCACGTGCAAGAACCAACCAGGGGAGAAAATGTATTACATATAGTTTTGTCATCACAAAAAGAATTAGTTTACAATGTAAAAATACTTGAACCATTGGGTAACAGTGACCATAATCAAATACATTTTGACATCAATGTGAAATCAGAAAGTAAAAATAAGAAAACGTACAAGAGAAACTTCCACAAAGGTAACTACAAAGATATGAGAAAATACTTAGCAAAGCTAGATTGGAATAACATGCTGATGAATAAGACCGCAATTGAATGTTGGAATATTCTAAAATATGAAATTGAGAGTATCATCGATACATTTGTTACCTTCCAAAAACAAGGAAAACGGTGTAGAAAGAAACATTTGTCAAAAGAGGCTATTAGAAAAAATAGTGTTAAAACAAACTATGTGGAAGGTTTATAGGCGTACCAGCAAGGAAGTAGACTATGCAAATTACAAACAGGCACTTAATGCAGCTAAAACTTAAATCAGACAATCTAAAAGAAACTATGACCAAAAACTAACATATAACATAAAAAATGACAGCAATAATGTGTATGCATATGTCATGAGTAAACAAAACGTACAAGACAAGGTTGGACCTCTAGGAGACAGTGCTGGAAATATAATATGACAGGGGTTTTTAATGGCGGAAAACTTAAATGGTTACTTCAGTTCAGTGTTTATCAAAGAAGATATTAGTTCATTACCAGTTGCTTATGCTAAATTTCAGGAGGCTACATCTGGCAATTTAGGACCGTTAGTTGTAACTCCAGAAATGGTAGCTAAGAAAATAAAGGCAATGAAGGATAATAAATCACCGGGAGTGGATGGGATTCCTCCAAAATTACTAATGGAAACAGTAGAACAAATCAGTATACCACTTGCAAGAGTATTCAACTTGTCATTAAAAGAGGGAGTTGTTCCGTTTGAATGGAAAGAAGCAAACATCATACCATTATTTAAAAAGGGTTCGAGAAATAAGTCAGAGAATTACAGACCAGTGAGTTTAACGTCAGTGATTTGTAAATTATTAGAAAGGTTAATTAAAGACCATATGGTGGAATTCCTCGTTAAGCATAAATTATTAAATTCATCTCAACATGGATTCCTTAAAGCGAGGTCATGCTTAACAAATATGTTATGTTTTTTGGAAGAAATCACTAAGTGGATAGACGTGGGATCGCCAGTAGATATTATCTACTTAGATTTTCAGAAAGCTTTTGACAAAGTGCCACATCAAAGATTACTACTTAAATTAAAAGCCCATGGTATCGGGGATAGCATAACTGACTGGATAGAACAATGGCTGACTGACAGAAGACAACGAGTTGTAGTAGATGGAGAAGTTTCAAATTGGAAATCGGTTTTGAGTGGGGTACCTCAAGGATCAGTATTAGGACCTATATTATTCTTAATTTATATCAATGACTTGGACGACAGTATAACAAGTAACGTACTGAAATTTGCGGATGACACAAAACTGTTTAGAAAGGTTAATACTGATGGTGATAAACAACATTTACAAAACGATCTAGACAGATTAGTGAAATGGTCTGAGAAATGGCAGATGTTGTTCAATTTTGGGAAATGTAAATGCCTACATACAGGACATGGGAACTTGAATGTAAACTATAAAATGGGAGATACTGTTCTGGGTACTACTGTAAAAGAAAAGGACTTAGGAGTTACAATAAGCGCTGATATGAAAGTTTCAGAGCAGTGTGGTATTGCAGCTTCAAAGGGTAATCAAATTCTTGGATTGATTAGAAGAAACATAACATACAAGGGAAAAAAGTTAATTATACCTCTTTATAAAGCAATAGTTAGACCTCATTTAGAATACTGTATACAAGCATGGAGACCATATCGTAAGAAGGATATAGATACGCTTGAACGCATACAAAGGAGAGCAACTAAAATGATTCCAGAACTGAGAGACCTTAGTTATGAAGAACGCCTGAAAGAATGTGGTTTAACAACTCTAGAGACAAGGAGGTTAAGAGGAGATCAGATTGAAGTTTTTAAGATATTGAATGGGTATGAAAATATTGATAGAAATATGTTTTTCTCACTCAAGAAGGATAGCAGAACTAGAGGACATGAGGTAAAATTAGTAAAGGATCAATGTAGATTGGACATCAGGAAGCACTCGTTCTCACAGAGGACAATAAATGAATGGAACAAATTGTCTACAGATTGTGTAACTGCTAGCAGCGTGAATATGTTTAAAAACAAGGTTGACACATATCTCAGGAGGGCGGGTTATAAGTAGATGAACATTGTTGGACTCTCGATAAGCCAATGGCTTCCTTGTCCACTTGCCATCTGGGCCTTTGGCTTGAATGGCAAATCTTGTTAAATCTTGTTAAAACCCCTGCTACCAGGCGAGTGGTATCGTCCACCGCACGCACCTGTTGACCACTGGTGTGGCCAGGCGCTGCCATTCCGGTTTTGAAAGTCATCGAAGTGAGTTGATATTTACAAACTTAATTTGATTGCGTTGTACACGTTACATTGCTTGTTGCTATTTTTTTCAATGGCTTTTTCTAAAGACTATGCCCGTACTGTTACTGTATGAGTTCATGGAATAATTCATTTCAAATGTACTACATTAATGCCGTTCATACTTGTACTGTGTTTCCGTTACTGTTATCGGTAGATAGCCATAGTAAGGACTAAATACATGGTGGCGTCCGTAGTGCTTCTAATGCAGCAGGGGTGGTGTTTATAGGGCATATTTTTGCAAAACGGTTTGAAAGTTATTGCGCGGCGCATGGAATAAAAAATGGCGGACTTGACCTAGATTCGGTGTCTTTGTTGTTTGTAAATCCGGCGCACTTCTGTCTTTAGTGTATGATTCGGTGCCTCATATCTCTCGGTTAGGCTGCACTAAAGCAATTATTCAAATCGGAGGGAACGATCTGAATAACATTAATTGTCAACCGGAACAGCTAGCTAGGGAGATGTTAAACGTGGCCCGTCAGTTTGTTAATTCCGAGGGCTTCGACAAGTCAAGGTGGCACTCTGCCAATTATTTCACCGTTTCCCTCCAGCGTGTAGCAGGAAGTCGAGGTACCCGCTCCGCCCGGGTTATAATAAGTTAGTGGACATTGTCAACGCGGAATTGAGACGGTTGGTTGCTTTCTTCCCAAAAATCCATTTCTGGAAACACCGTGGTATGTTGCTGGACTACCAGTCCCTTGTCAGCAGGGATGGTTGTCACGTGGGGCCGGATGGAGAAAGGTTATATTTTCGCTCGGTCCGCGGTGCAGCACTGTTTTTAAGTAAACAGTAAACAAGTCTCAACTCCTTACTTATCTCATACTAACCTAAGCAGTAACTGTAGCATATTTCCCTTCCCTATGCCCACACTGTGGTTATTTGGGTTTAGCATTCCACATCATATTTGAAGGTATTATTCTGCATGCTTAAGCAGTTCAGCGGTATGTTTATCACATATGCTGGTCTAATTTGTACATCTGGATATGACTATCCAATTATTATGCAACATTGCATTACAGATTGTTATGTTTACATTCAATTTGGTCGTGGTCATGTTATCCACATTTGTATGCTACATTCCAATTTTAAACAGGTTTTAGTTCAGGTGTATCCTGAGTTATAACCCGAGATTGAGGGATACTGGGATCGGCTTAAGTAT
>SDWI01001926.1:21734-38092 GCA_009193005.1 Lamellibrachia luymesi
ACAATGTAGCATTTCCATTTGGACATGCTATCCAAATGTATATGCTACATTGTAATTTTAAGCAGGTCTTAGTTCAGGTGTACCCTGAGTTATAATCCCGAGATTGAGGGATACTGGGATCGGCTTACATATTTATATGTGTACCGAGAATTTCGGTTTTTATTTCAATTTGGACATGCTATCCAAATGTATATGCTACATTATAATTTTAAGCCGGTCTTAGTTCAGGTGTACCCTGAGTTATAATCCAGAGATTGGGGGATACTGGGATCGGCTTACATATTTATATGTGTACCGAGAATGTCGGTTTTCATTTTCAATTTTGACATGCTATCCAAATGTATATGCTACATTGCCATTTTAAGCAGGTTTTAGTTCAGGTGTACCCTGAGTTACCGAGAATATCGGTTTTTATTTCATATTGTCCGACAATGTTATGCAACATTGCAATTTCAAACAGCTTTGGGTCAGATGTATGCTGACTATTATTTCTGCTGTTAACTTATTTCCTGTTCCTGCTGGTGTTATTGGCGATGTTACAGATGCCACCAAAGAAGCGAGCTGCCACACGATCACTGTCGAGGACGCGTGCCAGCAATAAGCCAGCCGCTGATCGGCCTCCTGTACCTGCGGCTGAGCAAGTGCCCGCCGCTGTTGACGCGACTGCAGACGCCATTGCCGCCGCTGTGATGAAGCGCCTGGAACAGTCGGGGCGTTTGTTGCCAGCGCATAATGATCCCATGCAGCCAGCACCGAGTACATCTCTGAGCGCTGTGGAGACAATGAGTAACACTGATGGTCCAGACACTACCATCAGTGATTTACTGGTGAGTTGTCTGCCCCGCCAACAACATACACTGTTGTTAACAGGCCGCTAGGGGCCAACCTGTCAGATACCCTCAAGAATAGGATTAGGAGGGGGGACTATGTCAATCTTCAGCATTTGCTGACTGATGACGGTGATTTTGATGAGCAGCGGCACCAACGCATGACCTTAGAGGTGAGATCAATTGGTCAGGAGGAGGCCCTTTCTGTAGTCAAGCCCAACCATACAAAAGAAATAACCACAACAGGGCAATTCACTATTTATGCTGCAGTACTCACAGACCATTCGCCACAGCACCAGGTTTATTCAAACACATCGCAGACATTACAGAGATGGCACGCAGGTTTGGGTGTTTGGCATGGTAAAAGTATGACGAAAGTTTCCACAAGGAAATGAAAGCAAATGGGTTACACTTTGGCCAGGTCCACTGGGATGCACGGTTCCGCTCTCTGGAACAAACTGTTAACAACAAAGCAATCGGTTATTCCTTTCGTGGGCAAGTCAACCGAAGCAGGGGTGGTTTCGTCCGCAGTCCAGCCATCAGTAACCAGTTGTTCCAAAAAGGCCAGTGCTTCCAGTTCGAGCAGTTTGGCAGCTGCACCAAATCTGCGTGTCACTTCAAACACGCATACTCAAAATGTTTCGGGAAACATCCCACCAGACGTTGCGGTTTACGCCCATCCCACCCACAAAGGGGTGGACGCACAATTGCAACACGCGTCCCAACACCAATAAACTGTGAGACAATGGCCGGGTATCTTGTGGGCTACAGCAAACCTGACACTTCTGTATTATTAGATGGATTTTCGCTAGGTTTCTCTTTACATTATGATGGCCCACACTGCATCAGGTTTTCTGGCAATCACCAATCCGCTCTGCAGGCGCCATCACTAGTGGATGATAAATTGAGGCATGAAATGTACTTGGGTCGTATAGCTGGGCCATTTCAACAGGTTCCCTTTACAAACTTCCAGGCCTCACTTCTCGGTTTAGTCCCGAAGCATGACATTGGCGAGTTCAGGCTCATCCATGATTTATCATTTCCAAAAGGCGACTCCATAAATTGTTATACATCTAAGGAATACACAACAGTGCAATATGAATCATTGGACAGAGTCATTGATTTGGTCAGGTCGTGCGGTCATAACTCCTTATTATCAAAAGCAGATATACAGGATGCTTTTAGGCTAGTACCTATTAGACCACAAGATTACCCATTACTTGGTTTCACCTGGAATGGTATGTTCTATCATGATAAAGTTCTCCCGATGGGTTCTGCGGTCAGTTGTCAAACATTTGAGCGATTTAGTCGAGCACTGCAGTGGATATTGCAGACACATTTTGGGGTTAGCAAAGTGACTCATTTGTTGGACGATTTCATCTTTTTTGGTCCTGGTAATGAATCAACTTGTTTAACTTCATTGCTTTCTTTTGAGAAGCTGTCGCAGGACATTGACATTCCATTACACCATGGCAACAGGTGTCTTCCCTCTACGTGTCAAATTGTGTATGGCATTGAAATTGACACGGCTGTGATGGAGCTTCGTCTACCAGAAGATAAGCTAACGAAAGCTACATCGTTAGCGAACCGTATCACAAACCGTCGCAAGGTCACTTTGAGAGATTTACTTTCACTTATTGGTCTGCTTAAATTTGCTTGCTTGGTTGTGCTACCTGGTAGGGCATTTCTTCAGTCGTTTGATTTATTTGACAATTAGTGTTACTAGGCTTAATCATTTTGTGACATTGAATCACGAAGCACGTGCAGATTTAGCTGCCTGGCAGGAATTCCTTGTATCCTTTAATGGGAAGAGCATGTTTCTAGAGCAGCAGTTTCTTTCTTCAACCACGATTAAACTATACACGGATGCTTCCAGTGACATAGGTTTCGCAGTTGTGTTTGGGAAAAAATGGGTAGCAGGGAGATGGCATAGGCCTTTCACATCAGCAGATATCACCCTACTCGAGTTGTATCCCTTAGTGTTAGCAGCAGAATTGTTTGGAAACTTGCTGGCTAATCACTGTATCATTTTCATGTCTGACAACCCAGGTGTGGTGGATATTGTCAATAAGTGTACATCTAAGAATCGAGCTATTATGAAGCTGGTGAGAAGATTGGTACTGGCATGTTTGAAATACAATGTTTTATTTCGATGCCGTCATGTTCCTGGTTATGAGAATGTTATAGCAGACCACCTTTCTCGATTGCAGATCGGCAAAGCCAGGAACGTGGCTCCTTGGCTAGATTGCACACCAGTGGCAATACCAGATGCACTAAAACCAGATGTTCTTCTAGAATAGAGCGTGAACTGGTAAAAGCATCATTAGCACCAACAACCCGAGCAGCATATAAGCGCAGTGTCAATATGTTACGTACCTATATATCATCCGTTAGCCCAGGCAAGAGGGTTTTCCCTCTTTCTCAAAATAATCTAGCTGGGTTCATAACTCACATCCATAAGATAATTGGGTTAACAGACCCAGCGGATAATTTTTACATTAAGAAGCTTCTACTGGGTATACAAAAAAGGCAAGTACAATTGATTCGAGACGACCAATTGATTTATGCCTGCTAGGTCAACTTACCAAGGCAACTAAAGCAGTGATTCCTGAAAAATGTCCACAGTTATGTGTAGCCGCAAAGTTTATGCTGGCATTTCACGGTTTTTTAAGGATAGGGGAAATCTGTGTACGATCTGGAGTGTTATCAGGACATGTGATACAAAGGAGTGACATAGAGGTGGTCCCAGGTCACAAGGGAGGCAGCAACACTTCTTTGAGACTCACGATCAGACATGTGATACAAAGGGGTGACATAGACGTAGTCCCAGGTCACAAGGCAGGCAGCAACACTTCTTTGAGACTCACGGTCAGACATGCTAAGCATCAACAGGTGAATAGGCCTATTGTTCTTGAGATGATGCCCCAATCAATTAATTGCCCAGTGAAAATCGTATGTAACTATCTGCGCTCTTTGTTTTCCCTGATAAATCCCCTATATCAAGATCATATTTTGCCACTCAGCTCTCAGCATGTCTTTCTCACGCAGGCTACAATCTAAGTCTTTACAAGTGCCACTCGTTCCGCATAGGTGCAGCAACTACAGCTGCTACACGGGGCTTTACAGATGTCCAAATTCAGGCAATGGGCCGATGTAAATCGACTGCTTTTCGCCGTCATATCCGAATCCCAATGATGAAACTTTAATAAGAACTGGTTGCGAAAAGGTTGCTGCTGCTCACCACATGAATAACATCTACTGTATATGTGTGGTTTATTTCTTGTTTGACACAATATCCTCTTACAGATATGCTTTCTTTGCTGTAAATTAGCATATGTGCAGACTGACTTGCTCAGCCGGGTATGAGAGTCAAAATGGTGCATCAATAACAAATAGTTCTTATACATTTGTGTGTGCATCGAATTATTTGATAAGTATTATGTCTGTACAATAGCTCGAAAGTTAGTCGGTGTATCAAATTGGCTTGCTCAGCCGGGTCTGAGAGTCAAGATGGTACATCATTAACAAATAATGCTTATACATTTGTGTGTGCATCGAAGTTTTGTGTAAGTATTGTGGCTGTACACTAGCTCGACAGTTACTCTGTATATCACATTGGCTTGCTCAGCCGGGTCTGAGAGTCAAAATGGTGCACCAGTAGCGAATAGGGCTTATACATTTGTATGTCCAGTAAATTTGTATAAGTATTGTGTAGATGACAATGAACGGATCTATTATCTCCTCTTGGCCTCACCATTTGGAGAGACGGCACTCGAAATAAAGCATCGTTCAATATAGGACGTTTTTGTTGAAACTGTGTGTGTGTGTGTGTGTGTTGTGTGTGAGTGTGTGCGTGCGTGCGTGCGTGCGTGCGTGCGTGCGTGTGTGTGGAGAATAGCACGACAGTTAGTCGGTGTGTCAGATTGGCTTGCTCAGTCGGGTCTAAGAATCAGTTCAATTTCACCAGCAATTTTTTATGTTGTGTAATGCGAATGGGTTGGTATCGTTTTCAGTGTTCATTGTGTGGCCTTGGGTGGGGGTGGCATTTCTCTCTATGGATTAATGCCTGTGGAATTTAGCCCCTCACCATTGATGTATTATGGTGATTACCAGTTGGATTGGTTGTGTGCATACACTGTTGTTTTATTGGGCACATCAATAACTGGTTATAATCGACTTGTATTATGTTTACTGGTGTACTTGTGATGAATACAACCTGGCATTAAAATTTGCCCTTTACTAAGCTTTACTTATGTATCCGCCTCCCTTATTCCTACATCAAACGAGCTGCGGCCAAACTTGAAACTAGACCAGCGTCTCTCTACGCATCCGACACCACAGGAAACATAAATAACCTTTTAGTAGATGACAATGAACGGATCTATTATCTCCTCTTGGCCTCACCATTTGGAGAGACGGCAATCGAAGTAAAGCATCGTACAATATATGACGTTTTTGTTGAAACTGTGTGTGTGCGTGCGTGCGTGCGTGCGTGCGTGCGTGCGTGCGTGTGTGAGTGTTGTGAGTGTGTTGTGTGTTTCGCAGTCACCACAGTTGTAATTTTCTTCATGATGCATTATGTTACTTGTTTTTTCAGAATTGATCTACATGTGTTTTTTTCAATTATCAGGTGAAGTGGTTTGGCTTTGACGAAGTGAGTGCGTGCGTGCGTGCGTGCGTGCGAGCATGCGTGCGTGCGTGCGTGCGTGCGTGCGTGCGTGCGTGCGTGCGGGGTTACGTTTATGAGGGGTATTTAAGAAATGTAGTCAACGGGCTAGTTTCCGGCTGCAAAAATACCAGCGAATAATGTTGCATCAGCATCACACAGAATTAATTATTGTTGTATCTGCTATTGCTACTGTTTTTGCTGCAGCTGCTTTAGAAGACGCAGCCGGAAGTGTTGTTACTGCAACTTCTGCCGGTAGTGCTGGTTCTAGCATGGCCGTTCCAGCTAATATTGCCAACGTTTCTGCTTCAGCTGCTATAGCTGTGATTTNTGCTGTTCACTGCACAAGTGGAATATGAAATATTATACTGTTTCTTTGATGTTACCGGCATAAAGCATATTCAGTTGAAAGCTCTCTTTTCACTACAAAGGTAGAACAAATCTATCACGAATCAGAAACATTTACAACGCAGAAACTATAATATATTTAGCTGGTGAGCAGACATGTTGCGCACTTAGAGCTTGTAACTCATCGGCTGCTGCGGTCAACACTAAGCGACCCGAGTGTGCCGACGTATAACTCACGGTGCGTTGCTCCTGTGTTAAAGGTGCTTTAAAATACATAACTTTTCAAAAAGGAGACAACAGGTGTATGCCGACGAACACGTCACGGTTGGTCGGTTTGAATATTATAGGCGCTTAAAATAGTGGTATATACAAACATTGCAGAGTGTATTCGAAAACATTTAATTATATGGCATGTTGTTGATTCATTACGACATGACAAGTTGCTGCATCTGGTGCAAGAGAACTCTCTGTCCAGCGGCACTTGATTGCATATGTGCGAGAGAGCGTGCGTGCGAGAGCGCATGCGTGCGCATACAGCATAGGCTAAGTGAGGACAATGTGAACATAACTATTTGACATTATCTTAATGACACCGTCAACGGAGACGTATTGATGTGGTAGTTACTAGCAATTACGTGTACGGCTATTGTTGTTGTATCTGCTATTGCTACTGTTTTTGCTGCAGCTGCTTTAGAAGACGCAGCCGGAAGTGTTGTTACTGCAACTTCTGCCGGTAGTGCTGGTTCTAGCATGGCCGTTCCAGCTAATATTGCCAACGTTTCTGCTTCTGCTGCTATAGCTGTGATTTTGACATCCTTCTTAGCACAAACGTGCATGCTCTCGCGAACACACATGCGCACACACACGCATACGCACACACACAAACACATACACACAAAACAGACACACGCCACTTGGTGCGAATCAAATTTAATTAAACAAGTATAGGTATGTAACGTATTGATGTATAATGCTAGCTTGTAAATAAACCTAGAAGCTAGTACGAACACATGAAGAAAAATCAATTAAACACAACTCCGTACTGAGTAGTGTGAAAGCATTAACGCTTAATTATAATTAACCTAATTATAATTGAGACCAATGTGGGTAGGTCAAACTAATTATCCTATAGGGATAATTATCGTAGAGACCACTGTCAGTTACTGTAGGGAGCACGTTCACTCAACCTATTCATCCTAGGTAACACAGTCGGTCATCCTAGTTATCACATATGTCACAGTCCATCAACCTAATTATCATACGACCACATACTGTCAACATACTTATCATAGCGACCACAGTCAAATTAATTATTCAACTTAGCGAAATTAATGCCATTTCCACTAATCTCGGTGATCTGACTTTCGCTCGGCTTCGTGATTTCACCATTAACGCAAGTATCACAGACACTGTCGGTCGGCTTAATTATGCTTAGACCACAGTCCTTCAGCCCAATTGTCATAGGGACCACATTCGGTCAACGTATTCATCCCAGGGACCAAAATCTGTCATCGTAATTATCCAAGAGGTCACAATCGGTCAACTTAATTATCAACATTCTTACCATAGCGACGACAATCAACCTAATTATACCATTTAGCGAAACTAGTGCCATTTCCACTAATATCGCTGTTCTCGCTTTTTTGACTAATTTAACTTTTCAATGGGACAATTGTGTCAATATAATAAAAGTTTAATTACGAATTGCATCGTAAAAACTGATACAAGTTAATTCTTATTTAATGAATTAGCCAAACGCCCGGATGAGATCTTCAGAATCTTGGTGCGTACATAATTTCCGTCACAATGAAAACCCAACTCTGCATCCAGGCGAATATGTGGGCGACACGCGGTGCCCCTCGGGGCGGGGCCTGGGTAATCGAGGCTACATTTCCACCAGCGTTGCAATTCAGGTCGCGCCTCTCAGAATAAAGCCATTCTCAATAGCGCCATCAAAACGTACAACTGTTCAGATAATTAAACCATTAACGATCAAAGTCGCAATTCCAACCATGAATAACAATCGCCCAAGCGTATTCACGAAAATCGGCTGAAAAATTGTTCACGAGCCACTGGCTTAACGTTCAGGCACCACCTTAATGTTCGTGCCTTGCCGTGCGGAGTGGATGCCTCAAAAATAGTACTATATAGTATTATATATATAGTTCCATCTTATGATGCATTGCGTTGTCAGTCAACATAAAACGTAGTATGCACCTTGGCACATGGCATGCGTGCATGCACGTGATCCACCATTCTCAAAAGATTGCATTGGGAGGTGGTGATGTGATTTATCACTAAACATCATTATCGATATTGACATATTTAAGTTTTGAATGCACAGTGTAAAAAGTAATAAATGTGATGTAGTCGTGGTTGTTGAACTTGTACTTTTTCAGAATGTTATGGTCGATAGGTCCGAAAAACGGTTGAAAGTCGACAAACAAAACGTGACGTGGCCACATTCGCTCAAACTGCCGCCCCTTTCGTTTAGAAAGAACACCCTCATAAGCATGTCCTCTCTCATATTAAAACATCCCCCCAAATCTACGAACTCGTAGCTACTGAATTAGTGCTTTGAATAAGAGTGGCGGACATTTGAGATAATTTACATACATCATCATTGTACAAGCAGGGTTCGCGGTCGACTTCATTTGTAAGATAATTGATGCGAAGTGAGGTAACTGCCACGTCATTCATAGCTGTCTCCGGCCTGCTGTCATACGCTGTCCAAACTCTCCAGCCGATGTAACCATATTTCAAGTCATTGTCACTGTCTGTACAATTGGCTACGTAACACTCTTGTGCAGCAGTCGGCGCATGTAATCGTGATTGAGATTGTGGAATGCAGCCCCCTAATCAACATATACGCACACTACACTTCCCGATTGACAGCAGAAACTGAAGAGTTACATCCACTGAGTGCGCAGGATGTCTGCATATATATATATATATATATATATATCAGACGTCCTCTACGTGTGTGACATACTTATCTGGTATATATAATGTATCATATTTTTGCGTTATAAATGTTTCTGATTCGTGTGAGACATTTTCTACCTTTGTTGGGAAAGGACAGCTTCCAAATGTGCATACGTTACGACGACGACCACCTTGCTATGGATGCAGAGGAAGCAGCACGTAATGGAAGAAAGAAAAAAGTGTGTGATGTTACAAAAAACATCAGTAATGACACACGTAAGACAACAAGTGCAGTGAAAGACAAATGAGGAAATGTTTAAAGGAAAAAATTGGTCCGAAGGGCGCGATGGAAAGAACACTTTGAGTATATCCTTAATAGGCCTATACATGACGATCCGGTAACAGATTTAGAGATACATCCGATCATAAATGAAATCATAACTGACCCAGTAACAAAAGCAGAAATTAGAAAAGCGCCAAGGAAGATGAAGAACTGGAAAGCAGCGGGCAAGGACGAAATACGACAGAATTATTAAAAGCAGACATGAATACAAGAGAGAAATGGTTTGTACACTTATTCTAAACATTTTGGGAACAAGTGAAAATGCCAAAAACACGGAAGCAGGAGCTGGTCGTTAATATACCAAAGATAGGTGACCTTACAGAGTGAGGGGATTGGAGAGGAACTACTTTGAACTATGTTTCCAGTAAAGTATTCGGAAGAGTACTCATTGACATAATAAGAGATGCAGTTAACAGCAAGTTGAGAGATGAACAAGCATGTTTCAGAATCGGGCGAGGCACAGGTGAACAGGTATTTTTTTTGCGAAATATTATAGAACAGGTAGTGAAATGGCAGGCAACTCTATAAATCACGTTTGTGGACTTTGAAAAAGCGTTTGACTCAGTGCACCGAGAGAGTATATAAACAATCATGGAAAGCTATGGAATTCCACGCAATATAATCCATATGGTTAAGATGTTTTGCGAAGATAGTGAATGTACAGTGTTAGGCGAGGTGAGGAATCTGATTGGTTCAAGGTTAACACCGGAGTTAAACAAGTCTGGATTTATTTGTATCTTAAAATTGAAGACAATCAGCACCGAGTTAAAACTGCTTTATCGTCTTGATACTTGTGGACTGGATAATGAAAAAAAACAGAAGGATATAAAACAGGGATAAATGGAACTTCACATCAAAACTAGAGGACCTCGACTTTGTCGATGACATAGCACTCATATCCTCATGCTACACACATACAAACAAAGTCAATACAACTAAATAAATTTGAATCAAAGACAGGATTAAGAATAAATAAAAAGAACACTCAAGTATTGAGGATAAACAGTTAGTGCAACAAGAGAATACTAATTGATGATGAAGATCTAAAAGAAATAAATATAGTATAATTACCTGGTGATGACATTGTTAAAAAAGTCGTAAAGCTGTGGTATCTTTTCATGAAGCTAATGCAAATATGGAGTTCAAATAAATATACATATTGAGATATAAATTGAGGCTTGTTAATACACACGTTAAACCAATGTTGTTGTATGGAAGTGAAACATGTAAAATAAACGAAGGAGACAACAGAAAATTAGATACAAGTGCTTAAGACGAAACCCTCAAATTAGATGGCTATACATTGTAACAAATCAAGATATTCTTGCATCAGCACCGAGTTAAAACTGCTTCCTCAACTGATTTATCCTATCGCTAATCCGGTTCATTGTTGTCCAAATATGTAGTATATGAATACTTCATGTAACATCCGCAGTTGAATTAATAAAAAATGCCTATTTTTTCAAATCATCAAAAGAATTGACTTTAGTCGTTACATCTGGTAAGTACCAAAATAGTTGAAACCATTCCTTTGATATTAAGAGTTCCTTTGTTCTACCAATCCCCTGGTGGCCTCCGTACGCAATCGCCACGGCTTGGTATCTTACGGAAACTTTTCGTCCCCCGCAGTAGTATGTTTTCTTCAGTGACAGTCAATTCTTCCCTGACCTTGTAGAACTATCGCATCATTGGGTCGCCCGGTATGCAGATCTCGACCCATCGTCCGTTTCTGCAAAGAATGATGATCGTCTGCATCATGTAATATGTGTCCATGGCAATNTTTGCTATTCTGCAGCAATTCATGCCCATGTTGAAGGAAGGTCTACCACACATCCGTCACGTGCATTACCTTACAGATTCACCAACAAGTCAATACAAGAATGTCTCCATCACCACCATGCTACTAAAACATGAATCTATTTTCAGCTTAGAGCCGACTGGCTGTTCTTTGAGGCCGGACACGGCAAAGGGCCCTGTGATGGCGTGGGCGGTGTATCAAAACAGCGCGCCGATGAGGCCATCAAACGGAAGCAAGTCGTGGGCATTGACTGTGCTGAAGACTACTTCAAATGGGCACAGGGAGACATATCTAGCACGATCAAATACATTTTCGTGTCAAGCAATGATGTCAGAAAAGCAAAAGAACAAATGGATGGTTGGCAACAACACAGAGTGCCCAACATCATGAATGTACACAGCATAATGGTTCAAAGACCACACACACAAGACAGGTCATGCTACAAGAGCTGTTCTTCGATTCTACGACAAACATAATCATCGGAAATTGCGCTGGGTGGGTGAGAACAACAGCCAGACGGTAAACGATTGGTATGCAAGAAGATCCTGGCCCAAAGAACCGAGGTCGAGAACGCAGGTCGATTCATGGGAAAAAGAATAAATAATCCACCAATGTCAACACGAGTACAGTTGACATACATTGTACAACTCATAAATGCGTGCCCCAATCATGATTGATATCAATTGAACACCAGGCCCGGACTTTACAGAAGTAACACCTAGTGGTTACGTCCGGTATCAAGATCACGTTACGTTAGATACCAAGTGATTACGTTTCCTGCACTATGGCTGCGTATTTAATTCAATGTTTTTGTTTTGCATTTTTGTTGCCAAGTAACACAGCAGTGTGAGGGATCCAGCATTCATTTTTTTAGTGCAGCTATTCAAGCTGCACAGGTTCGATCTGTGAAATAATTGTACAATTTCGAGCCAGCTTTTAAGCATGCTTTCAAAAGGTATCTCGTTTCGTTAATTTTAGGTCTGCTGTCACACTTTTTTTATATCAATTATGGGCATCGCGTTTGTCGAATAACATTATTGTAATTGTATTTTATTGGTGCTGTTGTTTGTCCACGGCGAAAGTACTCATTAGGTACCTTGGTACCAGGTGTAACATAACATAAGTGCACCGATGGTTGTTGTGCCTGTAACTATAGTAGTTGTACGATTTAAATAAAACAACTTCACAATTTCATTCTGTATGGTATGTGCTTTATCCTCATAATAGTTATCGCAAGTTTGATGAGAAAAAAATATGACCTCCTTGCAGCCAACTGTCAGAGATTTTGTGAGAATAGCCCTTAAGAATAAATAAAAAGAACACTCAAGTATTGAGGATAAACAGTTAATGCAACAAGAGAATACTAATTGATGATGAAGATCTAAAAGAAATAAATATAGTATAATTACCTGGTGATGACATTGTTAAAAAAAGTCGTAAAGCTGTGGTATCTTTTCATGAAGCTAATGCAAATATGGAGTTCAAATATATATACATATTGAGATATAAATTGAGGCTTGTTGATATACACGTTAAACCAATGTTGTTGTATGGAAGTGAAACATGTAAAATAAACGAAGGAGACAACAGAAAATTAGATACAAGTGCTTAAGACGAAACCCTCAAATTAGATGGCTATACATTGTAACAAATCAAGATATTCTTGCATCAGCACCGAGTTAAAACTGCTTCCTCAACTGATTTATCCTATCGCTAATCCGGTTCATTGTTGTCCAAATATGTAGTATATGAATACTTCATGTAACATCCGCAGTTGAATTAATAAAAAATGCCTATTTTTTCAAATCATCAAAAGAATTGACTTTAGTCGTTACATCTGGTAAGTACCAAAATAGTTGAAACCATTCCTTTGATATTAAGAGTTCCTTTGTTCTACCAATCCCCTGGTGGCCTCCGTACGCAATCGCCACGGCTTGGTATCTTACGGAAACTTTTCGTCCCCCGCAGTAGTATGTTTTCTTCAGTGACAGTCAATTCTTCCCTGACCTTGTAGAACTATCGCATCATTGGGTCGCCCGGTATGCAGATCTCGACCCATCGTCCGTTTCTGCAAAGAATGATGATCGTCTGCATCATGTAATATGTGTCCATGGCAATATTCGATATTCAGCGCATTGGGTATGTTGGACGGTGCGACAACATTCCATTTCACATAATAATCAGCCATCTTTTAGTGTCGATGAGACTCAGCCATGGTTAACAGGTTCCTGAACATGTAGTCGGTTGGGTTTTTGTTTCCCGATATGTATTAAAAGTTAAGTTGTAAGGTTCTAGTCGTAGGCTTCATCGTTCATTTGACGGTCTAGTTTTCTTCTATGCGGCTAGAAGCGGCTCATAATCAGTGATGATCTTGAACTGAGGATCTCCTTGGAAGTACTGATCATAGCGTTCATGACTCCACACTATGCCCATAGCTTCGCGTTCCGGTTAACAAGACTTAACAAGATTTGCCATCCAAACCAAAGGCCCAGATGGCAAGTGGACAAGGAAGTCATTGCTTTTCGAGAGTCTAACAATGTTCATCTACGTGTAACCCGCCCTCCTGACATATGTGTCAACCCAGCTTTTCAACATATTCACGCTACTAGCAGTTATACAATCCGTAGATAATTTGTTCCATTCATTTATTGTCCTCTGTGAAAACGAGTATTTCCTGATATCCAATCTACACAGATCCTTTACTAATTTTACCTAATGTCCTCTAGTTCTGCTGTCTTTCTTGAGCAAGAAAAACATATTTATATCTATAATATTTTCAAACCCATTCAATATCTCAGAAACTTCAATCTGATCCCCTCTTAACCTCCTTGTCTCTAGATTTGGTAAACCACATTCTTTCAGGCGTTCTTCGTAAGTTCTCTCAGTTCTTGAATAATTTTAGTTGCTCTCCTCTATATGCGTTCAAGCGTATATATATATATATATATATATATATATATCCTTCTAACAATATGGTTTGCACGCTTATATACAGTATTCTAAATGAAGTATAACTATTGCTTGATACAGAGGCATAATTAGCTTTTTTTCCATGTATTTTATGTTTTTCCTAATTACCCCAATAATTTGATTACCCTTTGAAGCTGGAATACCACACTGCTATTAAACTTTCATATCAGCGCTTATTGTAACTCGTAAGTCCGTTTAATTTACAGTAGTACCCAGAACAATATCTCCGATTTTATAGTTTACATCCAAGTTCCCATGTCCTATATGTAGGCATTTACAATTTCGGCAGTGATAGAGGGGGTGAGGAAGAGAGCGAGGGTTTTTGTGGCGGACTCGATAGTTAGGAAGACCGACAGAGTCTTAAACAAGGGGATGACGTAGTGGTCTGCTTACTTGGGGCCAAAATAGACGCGATAACTGAGAGGGTAGAAAACATCGTGCGTTCGGGCAAGGGTGGATCTGTTTTAGTACACGTAGGGACAAATAACGTAGAGACGGAGGGTACAACTGTCATAGTTAGGAAATACATGCAGTTGGTCAGAACACTAAAGCAGACGCGGGTTGAGCAGGTAAGGGATTTTACCAGTAATAGGAATGAGGGCTCAGAGATATCGGCCTGCCGGCGATTAACATGCTAGTCCACAAGCTATGTAGGGAAGAGGAAGTTGGAATTGTGGATTTGTGGGGAAGTTTTGTGGTAAAGCTAGATCAATGTGAAACGAACATGCCCTGGATAGAGTACTACGGGGTGACCTTCAACAAGGATGGCAGACATCTGACCACTATAAAGTGAAAGATATCAAGCTACTGCAACCCCGTCAAATGTGCGAATCTCATGCGTTTCCTACGCATGACGAACTACCTATCAAGGTTCATTAAAGGCCTTTCTATGATCAGCGAACTGGCGAGGCGCGTCACTGTGGTAGGCTGGGTATTTACAAGAGATCAAGACAGGTCCTTTATTTCACTCATAGAAGCATTCGTGGAAGATGCATGTGCTGAATATGTAAACAAAACAGCAACCACAATAGATGATGTCAGTCCATTAGAATTATGCAGCATACAAACTCAAGACGGTCGTGCAATCGTATCCTGCCTGTGAAGCAGATGACACGATACAGACAATCATCAATCTTTATACAAACGGACGATGGTTGGATATCTGCAAATCGAACGACACAATGATGCGAGAGTTCTACAAGGACAGGGAAGAATTCACTATCATTGACGACAACATATTACTACGTTGGACGAACATGGTCATCCCAGACTCCCTAAGAGACCAAGCCGTGGCGCTTGCGCACGAAGGCCTTCAGGGATTGTTGGAACAAAGGAACTCATAATATCAAAGATATCGTTTCCGAAAATTAATGATAAAGTGGAGACAGCAGTACGTCAGTGTTTCGCTTGCCAATGCACATATAACGGAAATCCGCATATTGAGCCAATGCAGATGTCAGATATGCTAACAGGACCTTGGTGAAGATTAATTATTGACTTTATTGGGCCTTTGCCGAATATTCAAGATACCCGATAGTAGAGATTGTTCTATCAGTGTTAGGAAACCATGACATCACAGAGCTTCACAGAGTACTGGCACAGTTTGGGTACCACGAGGTCATAAAATCTGACAATGGGTCTCCATTTAATATGGACGCATTCAGTTTATGTTAAAGCACCGTGGATTTCATCACACCAGAGTCACTGAGTGCTTGCCACGGGGAAATGCACAAGTTAAAAGTTTCAATAAACCCTAGATGAAAGCGTTTCGACCAGTTGTGTGTGGAGAAGAAAACACCAGAAACAGGAAATATATCAGTTCCTACGGCAATACCGGGCCACACCACACACCGACACACATCGAAGACGTTTCCCACAAATCGCCTTCTGTTTAGTAGAAAACCTGCAACAATACTGCCGTATGTCACAGGGAACGATGATCATGATAACACCGAGGTCCATGCTGCATCACAATGGGACGATAAGCAGACAAAACTGTCCCAAACCACGTATGCAGATCACAGAAACAGGGCCGCTCACAATGACCTGCAAGTGGGGGACACTGTGCTCATACGCTATGATATAAAATCCAGTAAGATATCCACTCCTTTCTGTTCCAAACCCATGGTCATAACCGACACAGGGTACAGCTGTTACTGCACCGGATGACAGGCACGACATTCGTCAGAATGCAACCCATTTCAAGAAGCTGTTTAAGTGGTTTCATATCTCTGAAAAGGGGTGACATTGGGAGAAGTCCCGGTAGCACGGAGACTCCTAAAACGACGACACCAGCTACGGAGTGCTCACATTGCCTGAAACTCTAAGTAACAGCACCTCCATACCGCATGATATCGACTCTATCAACTCATCGCCGAGAACACCCACGTCACACATTGATATACACGGCGTTGTGTTTTAGTTGGTCATACATATATCCGTGCTAGTACCTACATTTAGCGACACCCCAGCGTTATACAA
>SDWI01001926.1:50380-63624 GCA_009193005.1 Lamellibrachia luymesi
TCGAGTGCCTCGTGGATCGACATTTTTCGCATCGGCCGAAACGGCGTCGGCGGTGCCGGCGCGCGACGGGAACTTCGCTCGGCTGCCCCGTTTGTATTCATGCATTCGTGAATCACGACGTCCGTATCTTTGGGCATTTATAAGTAGGTAAACATTTATAAAATTAAAACAATTTATTGTTTGACATTATAATTGGCGGAATCATATCTGCAATTGATGGAGAGTGGATGTATTATGGCTCGCAGATTGACAGATCACTCGAAGTTATAGCGCTATCTTCTTAAATATATATAATATGGTTCAGGAATATTTATATGTACTGTAGTACGAAAGAAAACTCTTTGTTCAGGTAGACCAAGCAACCTTTATTCGTGGTAAGTCTACATGTGAAAACTGATTGTGTGTATGTGTTTGAGTGAGAGCTTGTGAGAGTGTGTGTGTGTATACGTGTGTGTGCGCGTGCGTGCTTGCGTGGGCATACAGTTCTAGCGCATGGAAGAATGGAACTCTTCGTAACAGCTGCAAGATTTATTTGTGATGCACTTCACAAAGAAGCAGTTTTGTGAAGACGCTACCAACGAGCATGTATCGGCGGTAGTGGACAGCGACACTTGACGCAGACAGTTGTCGTCCGTCGTTGTAGTACACTTCCGCAATGTCCGTCACCTTGGAGTCTTCGGACAACGTCAGCCGCAGCACCTGCGCCGAGAGACAGAACATGGCATTGTATATAGATGGTTAACAATTTCATTATTGTGTAGATAGAAAGAACAATAACGAAGGCACTGGCGGTAAAAACGAAAAACACCCGACGGCGAAGACGACAGCGGAGAGACGACGAATAAAGTACAGACGGCCATTCACTGACGTCATCATTGTAGCAGACATTGTTATTGTCTCGTGAATGACACATATGTAAATATAGAGAGTGTTTACTATTTCCAACACACACACACACACACACACACACACACACACNCACACACACACACACACACACACCCACACGCACGCACGCACGCACGCACGCACACACACACACAAGCACGCACGCACGCACGATAAAAGCACTCCCGATTACAACTTCTGTAATATGGAGTGATTCTACTACGCGGACAACACTGTACCTGCGAAGGCGCGAAGGGGGTGTGAGGCCACGGCAGGTGGTTCGCCAGCAAATGGACGTCCGGGAAACCCGCCATCCATAAGTTTCCAGTAACCACGTCAACGTCGAAGTTATCAACGGATAACCCCAGAGGAACTACCTGAATCACACCAAGTAACTGACTGACTGACTGACTGTCTGACTGACTGACTGACTGACTGACTGACTGACTGACTAAATAAATAAATAGCGTCCAATGTTATACCAATATACCTATACATTCTAGGTCTCTAGACGGCGTCATATATTACAGAGATGCCAAGCTTACTGTTATATCTTCAATATATTCAGCATCTTCACATTTATAGCCTTCGAGCCAACATATGTGCCGCCAAACAGCATTTTTAAGGTTAACAATACAATTTACTCCTTCCGATTCCACATATTCCACCAAACCACAATCTTTCATAGAAAACGCACCAGAATTAAGTAAGTGTACCCTAAAGATAACAACAATATTCCACCAGGAGGGAAACCCCCTTCCGCCCTCAATCACACGACCGCGGTGTGAAGCCTGAGGCCGAAATCTTAACTCACTACCCTTACACCATGAAAAGCGGTCTATTTACCATTCCTTTGCAATGCTATAGGTTGTCAACCGTAAACCATTAATAAAACATTACCTTGTCCCACATTTTAAACAACGAAAAATGAATGGCTTGTAAGGTTATTCGGAACTTTTTGGGAACAAAAGGAAATATCAATTATATGGAAGCAGGGGCTGATGCTGAAATCGAGAATCTAACATTTTTAATATATGTGTTCTTCCTGATATCCAATCTACACTGATCCTTTTGGAAATGTTACCTCATGTCCTCTAGTTCTATTATATTTCTTGAGTGAGAAACAAAATATTTCTATCAACATTTACATTCACATTCAATATTTTGAAAAAGTCAATTGATCTCCTCTGAACAGCCTTGTCTCTAAAGTTGTTAAACCACATTCTTTCTGTCGTTCTTCTTAGCTAAGATCTCTCAGTTCCGGAATCATCTTTGTTGCTCTCCTCTGCATTTTGTCAAGCTGATATATCCGTTTTACGATATTATCTCCAAGACTGTATATAGTACTTTACAAAAAGCCTAACTATTGCATCATACATATGTATATTTAGCTTTTGTCCTTGTATGTTATATTTCTCCTAATCAAACTAATAATTTTATTATCCTTTGAAGCTGCGATACGACACTGCTCTGACACTTTCCTGTCAGCATTTATTGTAATCTTTAGGTCCTTTCTTTTACAGTGGCACTTAGAACAGTATATCCCATTTGATAGTTTACATTCCAGTTCCCTGACGAGTTTGAGCTAGCGGAAATCAGACGATCTTTGGATTTCTTCTATCAAAGCAAACGTGAAAGAAAGAACATAATCATTACGGGGGTGAAACTCCTCAGTTACACGCCATAGCAGAACAGGCGTTCCTCGTCAACAGCAGAAGACGAGACAACAACAATCACCGAGAGTTCGGCGATGTCGACAAACATCGTTAACTTCGTCGTCAGAAACTAAACGTGCAGCTCAAACCGTACGACAGATCGCCGCCCCGACGTGACGGAAAACGCCCGGTCATCGTTCAGCTACATTCTGCAGGAAAAAGGCTGAACTGATGCCGAAACGGCTTAGAGATGCAGATATTTATATAAACGACCACATGTCGTCCTACAATGGTGAACTGTTCCGTCATGCTATGCAATTGAAAAGAGAGACAATTTTTTTAAGTACGTGGACACAGCTTTGCTGCATCTTCATAGAGGTTAGAGAGGACGGACAAAGGTTGAAAGTGAAGACCCTAGCGGACCTTGAAAGATGGTGAAGTAAATTCACTATTAATAGAAATGGCTAAAACCGTACAAAAGACAGATTCGTGTCATGTTTATAATTGGAACTTGAATAATCATGTAGTTAATCGTTCAGCTACATTCTGCAGGAAAAAGGCTGAACTGATGCCGAAACGGCTTAGAGATGCAGATATTTATATAAACGACCACATGTCGTCCTACAATGGTGANTTCTTTTGTTGAAAACAAATTATATTCATATATTTGTTGATAACTATTAATGTGAACTGATGACAAATCATTTGGTTTCGAAAATTGCATTGTCCCAGGCAACAATTTCTACAAAAAATAGAATTAAATTGCAAATATTACACTGACACTCAATTCAAAAACAACATTAGTAAAGTGAAGAGATTGTCATTCATACACTTTAATGCTAGAAGTCTTAAAGCTAACTTCAAAAAAAATTGAGACTACCTCGCAGAGCTTGATCTGTAACTTGATGTCATCGCGATATCTGACACATGGGTTGAACTACACCTAATCAACAACTATAATACAATGGTTATCATATTTCTAGGGGTGATCGAAGAGGTGGTGGTGTTGCAATATACACAAGTAAAGAGCTGTCTTGACAATTATTGAAGCCAGTAGAACATATCTTTGAATGCGTTTCGATGGCATTATCTACAAAGAATGACTCGAATGTTATTATCAACTGTGTCTATAGAACACCAGGATCAAACATTGAAATATTTTGTGAGAAAATAGAACGTATTTTATGGGGCGCCAAATCGGCCAAAAATATATTTGTATGTGGTGATTTCAATACAGATTTGTTAAAGCATGAACATTTCAGCAATACCAAGCATTTCCTTGATATGATGTATAGTCTCGGTCTACGTTAATCGGTAATAGTTTTACTAACATGGAAACATCACATTTCTCTCTTGAAATCTAAACTTTCAAAATGTTGTGTGGTTATGTACAAAACCAATTTCTTAATTGACATACCTATTATATATTATTCTATCTTTTCGCCTTGCATTATGTATTGTGCTGAAATATGGGGAAATACCTAAGCAGCAAACTTAAAATGCTTACTCTAAATATTCCGATTTAGCCTCCTGAAATTTAGCATATGGAATTGTAAATGAATTATCTTCTCCTGATAACATTGAACTGAATTGTCCATTTACGTCTTCCACAAAGAGCCATTAAACCACCTTGTGATATTATCTTTCCACCACTGTCTTCTAGTTGTCCAACTTTGTATCGTGCGCTTTGTTTACTCCTAATATATGTATACAAACTATTGTTGTCAATTTCTATGTTACATGCTAATTTGTTTCAATGCTTGTTTTAGATTTTCTAATTTCATCAGTAGCTGCATTAAGTGCCTCTATGTAATGTGTATAGTCTTCATCTTTCTGGTACGCCTATAAAACCTCAACATAGTTTGCTTTCACTCTATTTGTTCTAATAGCTTCTTTTGGCTTCTTTTGGTGTTTATTTTTAGACCATTTTCCTTGTTTTGTTTTCATAGGAACAAAGTGAAGACATTGACTGAAGCCAAACATAGAACAAAGATAGAACGATCTGGATAAGTAGCATTGCAGCCTTATGGGGCACAGTACCCGAAGAGGATATGCAAGGTAAGGTAAGGTAATAGAGTTGATTAACCTATAGTTTTGTCACACATTCAACAGCTATAAACGACGCATGGGATAGGTACTTGTAAATCATAATGAGAGTAGTATAAATTACTCCGTATAATTCATGTAGAAAAAACTTGAAACGTTTGGGAATGATTGACAGGAACCTTGATACCTTAAAGAATGATTAAAAGGTAAGGTATAGAAACAAAGTCTGTGATTTGCTCTCTTAAAAGCGACTGTCACGGTTAAATTTTAGAGTGTCACCGTTATTTTAAGTGTCGCGTTCAAACGTCGCATTTATGGCTCGAATACCCTGCCATGCGCCTTACTTGGGTCAATGTCAAACTATTGTCCGATTCCCGGAAGAAGACACTCAAACGTTTCCCTCCTGTCTCCACCAAGTATACGTACCTGGAACATGTTGCACAAAACGTATTGCGCCAATTCTCAGTAAGACAGCAAATCTGCCAAACAGTTAAAGTGAAACAAAAGTCATAGTTTTGGGTTTATACTCCTATATTACTTATTAAACATAAGCATTTGTAACTACAATACGAATATCACGCCAGTGGTTTATAAAAAAACACACGCAGCATTTTAGTTTCAAGGGCAGCGCCATATTGTTAGAACAGTCAAGAGAGTCGAATTCTAGCAAGAGTGTCTAGCAACAAGTGCAGCAAAATTCGCTCGCCAAATGGAAATATATTTGTATATACCTATTCCAATGCTTGCCAGTAGGATACGGCCATGGCGTCTGTTTGAGAGTGCGTAGGTTTTGTGTAATTAGTCAAACGTTGTCTACCTTACGTGATTTTCGTAGATCTGCGCATTCGTGTCAACCGGAGAAATGGCAGGAATCAATTTTAGAACACATTCTGATTAAAGCAAAACCACAAATTTTAGTTCGCTTAAAAATATGGCCGGCTCCGGACAGAAAATAATTCTGCGGACACTTACTTGCCATCCGGAGACGTGTTTATGCCATTCGGGATGCTACGTCCTGTTAGGAGAATATGCCCCCTGGTGCCATCGTAGAAGCCGACACTGCCAAAACTGAGACCACGAAGTAACTCCACTTTGAAACTGGACTTGATGTAGTTGGTGAAGTAGAAACTGTCTCCCCCCGTCGCCACGATGTCGTCGGGGCTGATGGTGCACATGAAAACAGCGACGACCTTCAAATATCCGTTAACTTTTTACAACCATCTAATAGCTCCTATATATTCAGTATCTATAGTATATATATATTTGAAGACCCCAGTAGAAAGATTCCGAGTAAAATAAGCATTGCAGTTATCTAGTACGGCAATTACATTTAAAGACACTAATTTATGACATTAATCTGAAATCCAAACCAAACCTGTTGAAAGTTATAATACTTCCGGATAGTCTACAAGGCGTCGGTTAACATTGACAAACGACATAGGATTTTAGAAACACTGACTGCGTGAAGGCCGGATCAGTGATTGTTCGCAGGTGGTACAACTTTCGTGTCTTCTCGTCGAAACGAAATTTTTCCACAGATTCCACACCAACGTTGACAACAAAGATGTAGACCACGTCTGAAAAACAAGTAATACAACGAGTTATGACCAATATTACAAACAGGTGAATGTGACAGTTAAGTGGTGACTGCGAACTTCAGGTTTTTAATTAATGCGCAGTCCGTGAGGGAATAGAAAATACAACCTTTAAAGAAATAACAATGGCTAAACCTACTGCAGAAATGTGGGTTGCTAAACGACTGAGTTATAACGGTGAAATACACAGTTCCAAAGAAAACGTACTATGTTGCAAAAAGTCTTACTGTTGTAGTTTCTCCAAACGCTGATACCGAGAGGAGAGAATGTGGATCTGTCGAGGTCGCCTACAATGTCTAGCGTGTGGGCCCCATTTCTAGGTTTCTTGAAGTCAAACAGCAATATATTGCCCCTACTCTCTGCAGCTAAGCCCTGTTCAACAACAAAGACAAGATTAGGTTAAAAAACAACATGCTTTGTTGAAATCTCTTTATTACGTCCTCAACGTTCGTATTCGCAAATATGTGTCCACCAACACACTATTGTGTATTTTATTTTGTACATGTTGCAAATGGTTTGTATTTTGCAAAAATAGAATATATACTGTTGGTTGTTGGAAATGATATTGCGGATTAATTGATTGATTGATTGGTTGATTGATTGATTGATTGATTGATTTTCATCGACTTTATCTACGCTGTCGACGATTGAATTGACACCGACAGCAACAAACGGCTCCAGAACTTACAGATGTCATGAACGCCAGTCCATTCGGTAGCGCCTGGATATCTTCAGAGCCGTTATCTAGCAGATACGGACATAGATTACATCGAAGCTGTACTAGATCTGATACCGCGCATACAATCGTGAAATAACAACCTACACCATATAGCTCTATAGTGTGGACACTGGAAACATTGTGCGACCTAAGGTAGACAATGGTAACAGTCAACTGTGCTTGTAACCTGAACATATCTATATATTTGAAAGCCCAATTAACAATCTCAACAAGCGCTCTTGAAATCTCAACAAGCGCTCTTGAAGTTAATATTTTAATTACGCATGTTTACACAATAAGAGTAAGTAACATGTGTTTGTGTATATACATACATATACATACATACATACATGCAAACACACATACATACATACATACATGCACCAGTATTCAGGCACGCACGTACGCACGCGCAAGCACGCACGCACACACACACACACACACACACACACACACACACACACACAAACAAACAAACAAACAAAAAACACACGCACACAATCATCAATACCTACCGACGCCAGGCACCAGCCTACACTGGCCTGGCTGGTGGTTGTACAACTTCTTGTGGCCAGGAAGCGTCCACCTGAAAGCGCGTGAAATCGCAATCTATATAACATGCCGATTCGACACATTGATGGCACTGTTGCTTCGTTTCAGATCAGTTGTATCGAACTGATCATAGGTGGCGCGCCTAGTGTGTTAACAAAGGCATCTGACCTGAGGGATATCGGAACAGCATGGAGCTCAAGAGGCCGCACAATGAAACGATCTTTATTGCTATGCATTAAAGCAATATATTATGCGGTTAACTGTTGTGTAGGAAATTATCTGGTGAAGTGCTAAAGTGAGACATTTAGTTAAACAAGTGTAGGTATATGACGTATTAATGTATAGTGCTGGCATGCAAATAAACTTAGAAACTAGCACGAACACTTTTAGAATAATCAACTAAACAAAACGCCGTACATTGTTTCTGTGATGTCACAATCGAATCTATATCCACCGTTCACTGTCATCATTTCAATGTCGTAAAATCCGCTCACGGCCTGATTGATTTCTACACCGCTCAGGAGTTAGGACTAGTGAACATTGTAAATAAAATCAACTCAGAGTGGGAAGAAGAACATATGTGTCTCATACCGAATATCGCGCACTACTAACTGTTCCCCGCCACAACCTTGACCGGTACAGCCGCCATTCTTTCTCTCGTGCTGGGCCGACCCTACGGAACGCGCTACCCGAATAACTGTAGCTGATCGGGGACACTTTCAAAGCTCGTCTTAAGACACACTGTTTTAAGTTCGCCTTTAATATGTAATCTTTATATGTCACATTCTATTGCCACGATATATTTTATTATTTGTAATTAATAACTAATATTTTATTGTCTTGTTATTTATTAATTTATTTATTTAATTAACTATTTATTTATCTATTTAACTACTAACGGTACTTTACATTTTATTCTTCTATGTGTGGCTTAATTGTCTAGTTCAATTTTTTTAGCCAAGTTTTAGAAATATTTATTTTATATATTATTATTATTTATATTTTAGCATTTTAGTTTTGTAAACACTGATGAACAGAGTTTTACTTTGGATTTTAATGTATAAATACAATTTTTTTATTACTATTATTAAAAATTTGCAAATCACACACCACACTGAAGAATCCGCGCGACCAGTCGAAATAACAAACCGTTCCACGTCAGACCTAAGACTTCTCAGCGATAACACATTAGAACGAGTACAAGTTGGAGAACCTACTCCACGAGTGTCCCACATTGTCACACCGCCGAAGAAGGATGGCTCCATACCCAGGTAAACGAATATTCAAGATACCCGACAGTAGAGATTGCTCGTTCAGTGTTGGTAAGCACTCTCATCCCAGTGGTTGACAAAGTACAGGCAACGTTTGGGTACACCGAGGTCATCGAATCTAACAATGAGTCTCCATTTAATACGGAATCAGTCGGCAAAGCACAATATTAACACAGGACTGGCATGAAAATCAACTTTGAAACTACCACGAACGCATTTAGAATAATCAACTAAACACAACGTCGTACATAGTAGTGTGATGGACTTACGCTGACTGGCTGCACAGGAGTGTTATGTAGCCAACGGTACAGACAGCGACAATGTGTTGCAACATGGTTACATCGGCCGACGAGCTTGGAACAGATGCGCCAGCGGACGACAGCAACGACAAACAAGACAGCAGGTTGAAAACAGAACTCTTAAGTAGCGTGACAGCTAGCTCACTTCCTACATATGAAGTCGACCGCGAACTCTGATCGTCTTGTGACGCAGTCAGTTGGTAATATATGTAAATGATCTCACATGTCTGCCACGCCTAGTCTGCGCACTCGATCACTAGCAGTGCTGAAGGAGACAGATGGATTCGTAAATTGATAAGGATGTTTTTGTTGGGAGTGCAGATCCAATGTTGTGTGATTATCTCCATCAAAGCGAATGAAAACATACACGGACAACGCCGCAAGTTACTTTACCGCATAAATGACAAGATAATAGTTATGTCCTATTCTCTCGGTCTCAGCATTTGAAGAGACGGCAATTGAAGTAAAGCATCGTACAAAAAAGGAATTTTTCGTTGAAACTTTGTGTGTGCGTGCGAGCGTGCGAGCGTGCGTGCGGGTGTGTGTCTCACCGTTGTAGCGTTCGGCAGTTTACTGTAATGACTAACGGATCGACTGTTTTACCAACTTGACTGTTGACTGTTTATTCATTCAATTACAAGCTGTAAACTAAAACCAATGTGTTGTGGTCATTACAACTTTGCAAATGGCGACAATGATGGGATCGGATTCATGCGCATTTGACAGCTAAGTTACGATTGCACCCGCAATATTGTCGTGACATTCATATATATCTATAACATCCCAGACGACGGTCGCGATGCCACGAACAAAAACTGAACACTTAATGATTAGCATATTGCTAATGTGACCTGTATGATGACCATACATTTCTCAGTTGTTAGTACATTAATTTTCTGTGCCACAATCTCTACACACACATACATCAACAGCCTGAGATGTCTGATTACAATCAAGGTACCGCAACAACGTTGCCGCCCTTACATGGGATACTAACAAGAAAGACAAATCAAGAAAAAGATTCAAGATAAAATAGAAGAACTATGCCATTGTAATGTAATAATCGACCGGTAATGTAATAATCGATCAGTAATGTAATAAATCGACCGGTAATGTGATAATCGACCGGTAATATAATAAATCGACCGGTAAGGTAATAATCGACCGGTAATGTAATATATCGACCGGTAATGTAATAATCGACCGGTAATGTAATAAATCGACCGGTAATGTAATACACTGACAAGTAATGTAATAACAATGATGATGATAATCAGTATGATGATTATGATGTCAATAATGATGATGTAGAGTTGATAAACGATTATGGTGATACTGACAATTAAGGGGTTATCTTAGTGACGATGATAATGATGATGATGATTATGACGATGATGATTATTATGATGATAATAACGATGATAACGACTGTGATGATGAGGTTGATAAATTGTTATGATGATGATGATAAAGAAAAAGATAAAGACAATTAAGCGGTCTTAGTGATGATGATGATGATGACGAAGATGATGACAATGAGGGTGTTCATTATTACGATTATGAGTACGAAGACAATGACACCCTCAGCCACATCATCCTGCTCCTCCTCCACATCGTCATCATCATCCTCGTGTTCACCCATATAACGGCTAGCCATGCTGACACCCACTCGACGTTCACAAACGTTTGATTAACATAAATAAATTGTTATGATGATGATGAAAAAAAATGATGATGACAATGAGGGTGTTCATTATTACGATTATGAGTACGAAGACAATGACACCCTCAGCCCCATCATCCTGCTCCTCCTCATCGTCATCATCATCCTCGTGTTCACCCTTATAATGCTGACACCCACTCGACGTTCACAAACGTACGATTAACATAGGAATCTCAGGAGTGAGCCGCGTTTTTTCTGGGAGGACATATGGAATGCCGTTCATATAACCTCCCAAGTAACGCACGGCAGTAACTACATGTTGGCAAACAATAGGACCGAGTCAGACAGAGTGGTAAGGAAGAAGTTCACGTCAACAAATGAAACAGGTAATCTACGCTCAATTAAGGGATCATCTCAAACAATTATTTAAGGGATCATTAAAAATGCTTTAAAAAGAAATACCTGATCATCATTTAATCAAATTAAAGGGTCATATCAACAATAAAATGCAATGTGATATTATATTAGATACTTAAGTTTAATAGCAAAAATAACAAAATAAGGGATCAGCTGAATCAAGGGGTTATCTCAAAAGTTAAAGATAAGGGTAATTTCAGTCAATTAAAATGTTCATCTAAACAATTAAAGGACACCTAAAGTATTTAAAAATATTATTAAAATTAAGGAATTTTATCAAAAACAATTTAAATAATAATTTTAAAAGAAGTCATTAAGGGGTCATTTAATAAAGAACTAGCTCATCATCTCAAAACATTATGGGGTCATCTCATAAAATCAAGTGGTTGTTTCGAAAAAAGTTAAATAAATGAAGGGGTCATTTCCTAAAATAAATGGGTCTTCTCAAAAAAACTAAAAGGATCATCACAAAATATGCAAAAACAAGTTAACTAGCTAATTTGATCGTCTCAATACATTAAGGATTCATATAACAAAATAAGGGAGTCTTCTCAAAAAAGTTAAAGGATCATTAAAAAGTGTAACTATCATTACAAATGAAACAGCTGATCGTCTTAATAAATTAAGGGATCATTTCATAAAATAATGGGGTCTTCCCAAGCGGTCATTTGGGAAGACCCCCGTTTGACCCCATAATTTGTTTCATGACCCCTTAAGTTTGTGTTTTGCTATGTATCCCTATATGCTCAGATTTACATTAATTATATGAAGTGACTGCTTCATTTCATAACGATCCGCTAAATAAGTTGTTTAATGATCCCTGCTTGGTTTGGGAAGACCCCGTTATTTTATGAAATTATCCCTTAATTTACTGATACGATCAGCTAGTTCATTTGTATTGACTAGTTATACTTTTTAATATGGTCCCTGAACTTCTTTGAGAATACGCACTTAACTTTTGAGAGTATCACTTAATTTATTGAGATCAGCTAGTTAACCTGTTAATTACTTCTTGCATATTTTGTGACGATCCTTTTTTGGGAAGACCCATTCATTTTATGAGATGACCCCTTAATGCATTTAACTTTTTTCGAGACGACCACACTAGATGACCCCAACATTATTTGACATGATAAGCTAATTAATTATTAAATGACCCCTTAATTTTAATACATGACCCCATACTTTTTTGAGTTCAGTGGTGCCATTGTCTTCGTTCTCGTAATCGTAATAATAATCACCCTCATTTTTGTCATCATCATCATCCTCACGCTTAATTGTCTTCATCTTCTTCCTCATCATCATCATAACCATTTATTACCCTCATCATCGCCGTCGTTATCATCGTTATTATTATAATCATCATCATTATCATCATCATCATTATTATCGTCATCATCATAATCATTATCATCATCATCATCATCATCATCATCATCATCATCATCATCATCATTATAATCGTTTATTATCCTCATCATCACCTTCTATATCATAATTATTAACATCAGCAACATCATCATCATCATAATGATTATCATCATAATTTTTATTACATTATTGGTCGATTTATTACATTGCCGGTCGATTATTACATTACTTGTTGTAAAACGCGATCACACAATTTAGGAAACAGCCGGCCAATTATCAGGTTGCATTGCTACTTCACACGGTTGATGATGGTGCTTTGGGAATATATAATGAGATTACGTTCGACGCTGACAATGACGCCCGATCCTTGGATCAAATGTTAGCAAAATTCGATAGTTTCGCAATCGGAGAAGCCACTGAATGTCATGAGAGGTGTATCTTCAAAAACCGAAACCAACAACAAGTCGAGACATTCAAGTAGTTCTTAACAACAAAAGGACGCATTAAGTCCTGCTATGTCTGCGATAACTGCATGAAGTCCATATTACGCGATATAATCGTCCTGGGAATCCAATATCGTGATATACAGAAAGCATCCCTGAAGGAGAGCAACATCCTTTGGACAGTTGCGTCAGTGAAAGTGATAGATGAACGACTGTAAGATAGGATTCAGAAACCAAAGTTGCGAAAACACATAGGACCAAAACCCTTACCCTAAGGCGGTAGCAAACCACTAAACATTGTGTGTGTGTGTGTGTGTGTGTGTGTG
>SDWI01001927.1:6399-25777 GCA_009193005.1 Lamellibrachia luymesi
AGTGTAGGTTGGACATGAGAAAGTACTCTTTCTCACAGAGGGTGATAAATGAATGGAACAAACTGCCAAATGATTGTGTTAATGCTAGTAGTGTGAATATGTTTAAAAATAGAATTGACAGATATCTGATAAGGGCGGGTTACACATAGATGAGAAAATTGTTGGACTCTCGATAAGCCAATGGCTTCCTTGTCCAGTTGCCATCTGGAACTTTTTGTTTGAGATGGCAATCTTGTTAAATCTTGTTAAAGGGGTCTTTGACAGGCAGTGGAAGATTGGCCCACTCTAAAAAAATTGTGAATTTAACAATATTGCCATCCAACAGAAAGGCCCAGTTGTCAAATGGACAAGGCATCCATCGGCTTATCGAGAGTCCATTTTTTTTCTATTTGTAACTTGTCATCCTGATATATGTGTAAAACTTGTTTTTAAACGTATTGAATAATTCACGCTGCTAGCATTTACACAATGTTTTCCATTCATTAATAATTTATTGTCCTCCGTGAGAACGAGTACCTACTTCCTGATATCCAATCTACAGTGATCCTTTGCTAAATGTTACCTCGTGTCCTTTTGTTCTACTAACTCTCTTGAGTGAGAAAAAAACATATCTATCAATATTTTCACATCCATTCAGTATCTTAATACTTCAGTTTGACTTTCTCTTAACTACATGACCAGTATGATAATCGCAAGGTGGCAGCACTTTTATTTAACTCGGTTGTATGACTAGGTGGCACGATTGCAAATTGTTGAACATCGGCTTCGCAAAAATTAAGTATGGTCGTTTTACACTGTCCTTATGCCATAGTATAGCACCATTAATTCTGTTGAAGTGAGTGCAATGTTTGATCATGTGACATGTGTAAGTTAGAGGTGGCAGTTTTCACGGTTAGTATGTCTATAAAATAGCGGGTTGTGAGCGATAATATATATTGGTCGTATAGTTTTCAATCTATTTAATAGAATATGCCGTTTAAAAAAAATCTGAAGAACCATTTTGCGCAAGAGATCGATATACCAAATCACTAACAGCTATTTCATCTATACAATGCAAAAACTTTATTAAAACAGTTGTTTTGAGTGAAAAACGTACGAATATTTAACGTCCGAACCGGTGCTCGGACATCTCAGCCCCCGTGACAACTCGGCCTGAGGCTGAGACATCTCGGCCCAGTTCGAGACAGCTCGCCTCCGATTTTAAGACAACTCGGCCCCCGGGTTAAAACAACTCGGCCCATGTGTTTAAATACATTATAATGCTTTAATGATTGCTTATTTGGAGACATGTATATATGCGTGTGTGTGTGCGTGTGACGTCTGCTTTTACGTATCACATTTCGTTAGATATACAATGATGAATAGGCTTAAACATCTGAAATAGTATGTTGTCAAAAGTCATTGTCACAATTTTAGAATGCATTCCACGCTCACGGAACTTGTGTTTTCGTCTCATTGTGACATTTGCCATATTTTCGTTGTTAGGCCTACTTGTATTCGCTGCAGTTTGAAGTACGATAGCTACCACATCACCGCGATTAATAAAGGGAAAGTCAAAATCCGGCTTTTTCCCCTCTGAATTCAAACTTACCAGATTCTGTCTGCTAGTTTATGTAAGTAATTTTCTTGCGGTATGATTGGAACTTCTATTAAACATAATTCTGAACTTCAGAAGAGAAACATGGTCAGTTTAATGCTAATAATGTATTATGATTCAGCTATTAAACTGGAAAATACCTTTTATTGTATTTGACTCTTTCCAAATTCTAAAGATATATTAATGAATTATAAAAAATAAAAGCGATAAAGGAGGTCAATACATTATGCACATACACACACCTACATGTTCAGGTTGGCATCGATACTGGGTGTAAATTTGTTGTCCTTCTCCATCTTTCACTGTTCCCATTTCACTACCGTCTCCACCACCTGTCACCACTCCCTCTATCCCTCGATGTTTTTCTCCGCTCTCCTCCAAAACCCGCCTGTCTTCACACAGTACTCACACCTTTTTTTACAAAAACTGCTTCATTGCTGATCCAACCAGACTACAACTGATTATAGGCCTCTAGGCTTTTCCACGCCCACTGTTACCACAAACCATCAGTTGCAGCAATCCAACAGGAACCAAGTGGGGTTTGGTTGCCATGGCTAAGTCAGGATGATTTCGAAAGAGTGGTACAAACCATTCATTCAGGACAGCTGGCAGTTTCCGATGCAAAGGACCGGCCAGGCACGAACAAAATTCTATGGCCATGACTTGATCGATGCCTTGACCTAACAGACACCTATCTTCAAGCAGAAACACAGACTAAATGCAGTTTCTCAAATGCAAACAACACAGGAAGTTCAACTATGGTCTGGCCTCTTTAGAGGATGTTGATTTGAAAATCACCAAATAATGATAGATGATCATAAACAGAGCAATCATTCATTAATTGAAACCAAAACAGAGTTGATTGATTTTACATTAGAGATGTATCTGCACGTTGACTTATGAACACTGTTTATTCCTGTCAAATTAATAGTATTAGTAATAATTTATTTAATTTGCAATCATCAGAATTCAGATAGAATAAAAGTACAGTACGTACAAAATATGTTAATAATGTTTGATAGCACTCAACAATTGTTATGTTAAATGTTCTTAAAATATTGATAAATAAATAAATTACAATAAAAAGTATTAACAATAACAGAGAGTGAGAGATATTTATTTATGCATCGTTGACTCCTGGTTATATCTAGCCTGCCTTGTCCTTTGTTGCCCGCCTTTTCGACAGCCCCCTATTGTCTATGATTGAACTAATGTCAGATGACAGAACTAACCAGGATTGGGTTTTCCTGGGAAAAACCGGTTTTGGACAGGGCAGTGTACAAAAACTGGGAAATACTGGGAAAATAGACTGGGAAGAACTGCCATAAACCGGGAAAAAACTGTTATAAACTGGGAAGAACTGACCATTACTGAGATTAACATTGTCTAGTTCACTCGGAAACATTGTTAATATCCTTCTTAAGCAAACAGTTGTACTAAATATCTATCTTAACAAACAGTTGTACTAGTTACCATGTCTGGCTATAATTATTTTATTAGTTTAAAGCAGGAAGTCCGTGTCATGAAAGTGTCATTCTTCAGTTAGCCATAAATGCCTTTGTTACTCTCACAAGGGACCGTGCCAAATATTGCTAGTGGAGTCTTCTGAAGAGGCCTGGTGACTCAAGTCAGACAGGTGGCAGCAGTATTGTCTGATGCCAATTTGCAGTCTGATTAAAGTATGACTGGGATATTGAGCCCTGGACATTGACAGGTGCTAACCACTGCTAAACCACCCTCTCAGTAAATAGTAGCATGGTCAGTATGTCTGCCAGCATGTCTTCTAATATGGGCTGAGGAACTACAGACAGCTGTGGACATTGCCTGGATGAGCGCAACATCAGCTCCAACTTAATCCAATTTGCATGACCTTCCCAAAATGTGTATATAACGTGGCCTCCATCTCCCACTCTAAGTAGACATACACATTCTGTTCTAGCAGCATTGAAAATAAGCATCATGAGCGGTAAATGCAGAAGACCTGTAGATAATGTATTTTATAATGTCATTTTTGTAGCTGTTTTTTAAGTCAAACTATATTATAATTGACCAGATTCAATTATATATTCATTCCGGTAATGTTACACTAGCTTTTATTGCAATAAAACTTCAAATACAATCCCTTCCTTTGAGGGTTCTTCCCGGTTTTTCCTACTGTTGGGGTTTTTTCCCAGGGCGGTATTTACTACCTGGTAAAATCCAGGCCGGGAAAAACGTGTCAACCCTGGAACTAACAAGCTATGTGATGTTGATTAGCGCTATTGCTCCTAATTTGTTGATTTTAGTGTTTTATAGATTGATAAATTGTTGCTAATGTTATGTAACTAAAATCTTACTTGATAACAAAAATACATGTTGTTTCAGATGAGTCCCATCATATGTAACTTGGGACAGTGTCACTCACTTTGCATCTACTGATATGTTGTTTCAGATGACAATACCGTCATCTGTAGCTTTGTTTGATTGTTATATAGGACAATCCCATCATCTGTGTCTTGTGAAAGGTTCGTCCACTTTGCCTCAAGATACATATGTGTTGTTTCAGATGACAATCCCATCATCTGTGACTTATGAAAGTGCCATTCACTCCACCTCTACATAACTTTTGGGCTTGGGACTTTTTCAAAGGGCTTTGGAGACTGTTTTAAGCACTTTCAATATAACTGTTGGACATGAATTTAAGGGGAGATATCCCACCACTGAATATAATACTAATTATACCTCTGTATGAAGCAATAGTTAGGCCTCATTAAGAATACTGTATACAAGCTTAACAACTCTAGAGACAATAATGTTAAGAGGTGATCAAACTGAACTTTTTAAAGATATTGATTGGGTATGAAAATATTGATAGAAACATTTTGTCTCACTCAAGAAAGATAGTAGAGCTAGAGGACACGAGGTATCATTGGTAAAGAGTCAGTATAAATTAGATATAAGGAATTATACTTTTTTACAGGACCAATAAATGAATGAAACACATTATTTACACAGATTGAATATGTGCTAGCAGTGTAAACAAAGTTAATGCATATCTCAGAAACGTGGGTTACATAATACATTAATAGTTGTTGGACTGTCGATTAGCCAATAGCTTCCTTGTCCACTTGCCATCTGGGCATTTGCCTTGGACGGCAATCTTTTTCAATCTTGTTAACCTAAAATCTAGAACATCAAGCCAGGGTTTTCTCAGAATGTGTACTAAAAGTGCGAGATTCCAGTCATTTCTATGGTTAACTAAGGGCTTACATATTAACTAGCGAGACCGATAAGTGAATACGCAGCTCTAAAAAATCAGGTAAATTATACTACAAGTGATGTATCAAGGGAGGCTGTCATACACAGAACCAACGTAAAGTCCCAAACAAACTTGTTAATTAGTCTAAAGAGGACTAGTTTAGTAATAGTAATCAAAGGCCAACATATGATAATGACTTTTGTACGTCCCTGATCATGATTATGCTTAATGATTATGTTTTGTCACGCCTCTGATCTCAGATTCCTGAGGATATAGGCACCATAGAAGTTAATTATTATTATTATTATTACATAACCTGAGTTTGGACGTAAACATCATGGTCATATCCTATTGGCAAAAATAGGAAGATGTGTATAAAATATGTTTTCATTTGACAAGCGAATCTGACAATTAAATTAAAATGTGTGTTTTCCTTGTAAACCACTGGCATGATATTCTTAATTGTAGTGTTTTCGTAATATAGATGCATCAACTCAAAACAATGACTTTTGTTTCACTTTAAATTAACCCGTGATAACAGTTAGATTTTTAGTAAAAAGTCCATTACCTTTTAAGGGTTGCAGTTTTGGGCTATGCTTCATACAGTAGCCAATTTTGTTGGCCCCATTGACATGGGGATCAGACACATTTTCAGAATGTATTTACCTCTAATTTGGCTGTAAAAATTGCACTAAACATTCACATTAAAAATCCTGGCCAGCTGCCAGTAGACTCTGGACTAGTGCTGTTGTCGCTATGTCTGATACTCAATATCAGAGAGAACAAGACAGTAATTGTCTTTAATTCTGTGTCTTCTTATGTCTTTTTCAGGTGACTGTGATGCATGTGGACAGCTGTTTCTGTCAGAAGTGTCTACAATGAACTGATGAACCTGGAGACTCACTCACGTTGACAATAACAAATGTCCAGTTCTACTGGTTTCACTGGGGACAACAGAAAGGGACAGTGCACCAACACAGTGTAGGACATCGAGCCAAGTCACACAAT
The DNA here is from genome assembly GCA_009193005.1 of Lamellibrachia luymesi. NCBI lineage: Eukaryota > Metazoa > Annelida > Polychaeta > Sabellida > Siboglinidae > Lamellibrachia > Lamellibrachia luymesi. Next base: position 12,243 of record SDWI01001927.1, read on the forward strand.
GTCCATATCTTTGCCTTGAAGCAGAAGAGAAACCTGTGACATATCTGGCATGACTTTGTGGTGGGAAACCATTCAGCTGTGACAAAGTTTTTTTCACATAGTTGTAACATAAAAAACTCATCTGCACCCCCAGTCTGGTGCGAAACCCTTTCAAAGTGATACAAGTGGAAAAACCGTCTTTTTAGATTAGTGAACTTACATTGGTGAAAAATCCATCAAATGCGGACTTCTTAAATATAGGTACATGTGTGCGCTCACACTGGTGAGAAGCCACATCAATGTGAAATCTGTTGAAAAGGTTATTTGGACTGTGGCTGCTTAAACATGCACGTACACACTCACACTGGTGAGAAAACTTTGAAATGTGACATTCTGGAAAACGAATTTTACAGAGTGGTGGCTTAGAAGTACATTTGCTCAGATACACTGGTGATAAACAGTGTAAGTGTGACACCTATGGTACACGGTTTAGTTCCAGTTGTGCTTTGAAAACATACTAGAGTATTTGTACTTTCGAAAAACACTTCAAATGTGATGAATGTGGGAACACGTTAGAAACAGTAGTATTTAAATATGTCCTTAAATGTGCACACTGATACCTTTGAGAAACGTTTCATATGTGACACATGTGGACATCATTTTTTAAGTAGGCATTTTTTTACGAAACGTGCGCTCTCACACAGGCGAGAAACCCTTCAAATGTGATACTTGTGGTGCACAATTCTCAGAAAGGGGTAGTTTGAAGAAACATGCCCGCATCCATACTGGGCAGAAACCCTATCAATGTGATACCTGTGGCGCACAATTCCCAGGAAGTGGTAATTTGAGGAAACATGTCCGTATCCATACTGGGGAGAAACTCTATAAATGTGATACCTGTGGTGCACAATTCTCATACAGTTGTTCTTTGAAGAGACATGTTCGTATCCATACTGGGGAGAAACCCTACAAATGTGATACCTGTGGTGCACAATTCTCATACAGTGGTACTTTAAAGACACATGTTCGTATCCATACTGGGAAGAAACCCTATAAATGTGGTGCACAATTCTCACAAAATGGTAGTTTGAAGAAACATGTCCGTATACATACTGGTGAGAAACCCTACAAATGTTATACATGTGCACAATTCTCAAACAGTGGTAATTTGAAGACACATATCCGTACCCATACTGGGGAGAAACCATACAAATGTGATATTTGTGGTGCACAATTCTCAAACAGTAGTTATTTGAAGACACATGTCCGTATCCATACTGGAGAGAAACCATACAAATGTGATATTTGTGGTGCACAATTCTCAAACAGTAGTGATTTGAAGACACATGTCCGTATCCATACTGGGGAGAAACCATACAAATGTGATACCTGTGGTGCACAATTCTCAAGAAGTAGTCAGTTGAAGACGCATGTCCGTATCCATACTGGGGAGATGTGACAAATGTGATATTTGTGGTGCACAATTCTCATAGAGTGGTACTTTGAAGTCACATGTCCGTATCCATACTGGGGAGAAACCATACAAATGTGATACCTGTGGTGCACTATTCTCAGCAAGTTGTAATTTGAAGACACACGTCCGTATCCATACTGGGGAAAAACCCTAGTAAGGTGATAGCTGTGGTGTACAATTCCCAGCAAATGGTAAGTTGAAGACATATGTCCGTATCCATACTGCGAAGAACCCCTTCAAATATGATAGATGTGGTGCACAATTCTCACAACCCGTTGCGCACCATTTCAACAAGTGGGGGTTTTATATTTCCTTATCCACGTTGGTGAGAAACCGTTCAAATGTGATATATGTGGTGCACAGTTCACAAAAAGTGGGATTTTGAAGAGACGTCCGTATTCATTGGCAGAAATCCTTCAAATGTGCAATGCACTGATTAAAGTAATGTCATTTACAATCGCATATTCGCACTCAGATACGCGGAAAACCTTCTAAATGTGAAATATGTTCTTTGGAATTATCTTAGATTGGTTATTAACAGTCGTGCCTACTCGCGCAGGCGAAATAACCTTTGGTATAGTTTATAAACAGCAGTACTTTAAATATGAGTGTACGCACTTGTACCGTTGGGAAATTATTCAAATGTGATACTTATAATTTTTTTTCGAAAGAGTGGTGGTTTAAACTTTTAAAGGTACATGTGTGCAATGCCACTGGCGAGAAACCGTTGAATTTCAACACTTCTGGAGCACAGTCCATATATGGTAGTAAGGTGAAGAACCGTGCGTTCCTATAAGGGTAAGGATAACTTTAGTTGTCCCAACAGCAGAAAATCTTAAAAATAACATTGAGAGGCAATATAAATTATACAAATATATGATGCATAAATGAATTAACATTGATCTGTACAATGTGCAATAAAAATTTATAAATAATCAGCAAAGTAATACATTTTGCAGCGAAAAAAGAAGAGATCAAACCATTGCTGTGAGACGGAACAATGGGGGAAGAACATTATACAATGTTATACTCCCTAGTGTATATTTCAATACATATATGTCATGGTATTAAACTCAAAAACAGCGTGCAGGTGTAAAAAAACTAATCGTGATTGTGAGACTTGTTATATATTAACATCATTGTTTAATATATATATTGCTTAAGTATACATTTGTAGTTTATTATTGAATAGGAAGTAAACTTGAGTCTTGTGTTAAAATAATTCCAAATTATAGCACCCTTAATTATTACAGAACGAAGTCTTATTTCTAAAGTTGCCATGGATATGTGTATTTATGTAGATTGTCCTGTATTGTAACTATGAACATAATTATTATAAAAAATTGTAGGTAGAAGACCACTGTTGTATTTATACATAAACATTTGTATTGAGTATACATATAGTTGTCTAAACGTTAAGATGTTTAAAAATAGGTTTAGTATGAGCTGATCTATTAGCTGAGACGAGCATTCTCACTGCTTTCTTTTGACTTGATCACTTGAGTCAAATGCATTACTCCACACTTCAATACAATATGTCAAATGAGGGAATAAAAACGAGTAATATAAGGTGACCAAGCATGGTCTAGTTAATAATCGTTTGGCTTTATTGATAATGCCAACACCTTTAGAGATTTTACATTTAACTTGGTTAATGTGTTCCGCCCAATTGAGTTTGTTATCAATAGCAATGCCAAGAAATGTTGTATAGGATACTTTCTTAATGGCATTATCAATAATTTCAAGTTTTGTCGGTTTGATATGTTTTCTGTTGGATGTTCTAAATAATCATGTGTTAGGTCTGATCAATATTTAAAGATAATTTGTTAGCATTTAACCAAACTACAAGTTTTTTAGTTCAATATTCATTTTGTTAGTTATATCATCAAATTGATCATCATGTATAAATACACTAGTGTCATCGGCAAATAATATGGAAAAAAGAATATCTGAGACATTAGCAATATCATTGATATATAATAGAAACAGCAATGACCCCAGTATGGAAACTTGAGGCACTCCACAAGTAATAATGAGTTTAGTGGAGCTAGTGTTAATGTAATATACATAGTGACTTCTATTAGGTAAATGACTTAATCCAGTCATTGGCTAAGCCANTAAAGATAATTTGTTAGCATTTAACCAAACTACAAGTTTTTTTAGTTCAATATTCATTTTGTTAGTTATATCATCAAATTGATCATCATGTATAAATACACTAGTGTCATCGGCAAATAATATGGAAAAAAGAATATCTGAGACATTAGCAATATCATTGATATATAATAGAAACAGCAATGACCCCAGTATGGAAACTTGAGGCACTCCACAAGTAATAATGAGTTTAGTGGAGCTAGTGTTAATGTAATATACATAGTGACTTCTATTAGGTAAATGACTTAATCCAGTCATTGGCTAAGCCACGTATACCATAACATTGAAGTTTTTGACACAGTATCTCATGGTCACCAGTATCGAATGCTTTAGATAAATCTAAGAACACCCATAGCACAAATTATTTGTTTTGTTGTGCTTCTGATATTCTGTCTATAATGGTCATTAGTGCCGCCTTTCTGTGTTATGCAATGTGTATATATATCTAAAGTAGTTCCATGGAGAAGCAAGTTATCAATGTCAATACCAACTTGCATCCTGATGGTGAATGTTATGTGTTTTTACAGAAATATTCATCCCTGACAATTGGCCAGCGAAGGGATAAATGACGTTTAAGTTTGTGTCATTGTCGTATGACACGACCCTTGACCCTGTGGTCACTGATTTTAATCTTCATATTCGTAGTGGAGAAAAGGAACTGCATTAACATGTAATGTTTTGAGGATTCCTTTGTATTATACATATAGGAATTTTGAATATTACCATAGTCATAATTTTTTTTAAGTTACCTGTGTTAAATTTTGCCATCGGGTTTGATACCTCTGTCGAATGACTCCACATAATAAAACATTTCATTAACACTACAGCAGACGGCAACTTACATTAAAATGACATTGAAGAACAATTGCATGGTATATTTTAAAATGTAGTATCTGATGCGTCCCTGTATAAAACTGAACAATTATGAAATCTCTTTTGTTGAAAAAAAAATGTAAGATGCTACACTCTACATTGTTTCTACACATAGTAATGTAATTCTCGCAGCACAGGCAATGAGATGCTACATTCTACATTGTTGCTACACAGAGTAATATAATTCTTGCAGCACAGTCAATAAGATGCTACACCCTGCAATGTAGCTGCAAGGAGTAATATAATTCTTGCAGCACCGTCAATAAGACGCTACACTCTATGTTGTAGCTACACAGAGTAATATCATTCTTGCAGCACAGCAATACACGTGTAAGAGTTAATATCCTTTTCAAATGTACAGGCATATAGTAAAGTGTACAAAATCGAACCAACTACCTGTGTTGATTTAAATAAATTACAAAGTATTTTTTCTATATGGTTTAGGGTAAATAATAAATAACGAGTAGAGTAAATCATAGATGATGAGCACATTTGTGTAAATGGGCTACTGTATAAAATGTATATGGAAATAAAAACAACATTTTTGTTTTTATCTACCACAATATGGAATAGGAAAACAAAAAATATGAACCCCTTAACTTCCAGCAACAAATGTTCACGTAATGTGAAAAATAAACACATTATACAAGCTTCATTCTCATCATTGCTGTGATGTTCGTCAGGTTGGCCATAACTTTCAAACTCTTCCGCACCAATCGCATCTGTGCTGGACGAATCCTCATTGGCGGCCAGCAGCATCAGTCGACACACCCTCAGGTCACGGGTGAGTTCTTATGTTTTCCGCGGTTTGTACTGGGCGCTTCCTCATTGCCGGGATGGCTGGTACGTGACTCTTCTTGCCCGGTCCGTGTAGATGCTTACGAGTTACGAATATGAACGTCGTCTGTGATGTCATTCAACGGCATTCACGTGACTGTCCACAAGAAAAATATGAATTGGAAATAAAATGTCTTAGCAAGAATTAATTAACAGGTTGATCGCCGATAATTTTTTACTACGATATTGATATTTAATGTCCAAATCATTATGGCGTTGGCTGGTAATCAGACGATTTAAATGCCTTGTCGCTAGGCGCACCAGCACCCACTGACCTATATAATATTATATAGGTCAGTGCCAGCACCTAGCGGAGTTCGCTGGATTGTTCGACTTCCGCGCATGCGTCAAAACTATATCGTCAGTGGTGCCACTGTTGGGGAGTGCGCGGTTTACTGATAAATGATCTACTCACTAGGTGGACGGGCTGTTCCTTTTCAACGCGTTTGTTTTGCCCGATTGCGTGCGATGTTTATCTGATAAATCAAAATCAATGTTTTCGATACGTCTATGTAGTTATTCATCCTATGTACGTTCATGTTTACATATGTATACATATATGTAGGTATGCCACACAACAATTTTCGTCTTTAAAAGTCGCTGAAAAGTAGCTAACATGTGTACACATCTATGCAGTACATCGTACATGTATGTGCACATCTGTGTATACATCTATATGGCTATGCCACACAAAAATGTGCGTCTTTAAAAGTCGCTGAAGAGTAGCTAATACATGTACACATATGTGCAATACATCGTACATATATGTGCACATCTGTGTAGCTACACATCGTGTGACACAAAAATGTGCGTATTTAAACGTTGAAAAAAAAAAGATAATGGCGAGGTTATTTTATTTTGAGAGGAAGGTTTGTCCATATCCGCGGGGCCGAAACCGAAAACGTCCTGCCGTAGGTACGTTACCTATTGTTTAAATTTAATGAGGTTAGTTAACAATGTCAGATATATTTTTTCTTGTTGTCAATGTTAAAAGAACTTGAACTATCAGATACAATGTAACTGTACATTTTTCTCTAGTTAATTATCATTACTTGTCATAGTGTTTCGAATTGTAATATGGATCAATGACCACACTAGCATATCATGCGTTAAACATATCACCTCCAGAATATTTTGCCTTTGCTGTTGCAGAGATCAGACCCCAGTGCAATATTGCACTGGTGGCTATGTTATTGTTTAATCTGACTATGAGAAAACTGGACCGTCAAATATTCTTATCATTTCACAGCAAGTGCGTTCATCGCATTGATCTGCTGACTAAGTTTAGACTCTTTTTAAAAGCCACCACGTGCGACGCCCATCAACGGTTACCAAAATATCCATACATTAGTGCGCCCACGTTGCCCATAGCAGAACATTTCCCATAAATCCTGCAACTTTTAAATCTCTCAAAGAAATTCATTGTTTTACAGTCAATACTTTCTACAAACAAACCTGTGAATATAACTCCTCAATTACATTCATGTCACACACACACACACACACGCACGCACGCACGCACGCACGCACGCACGCGCGCGCATGTATGCTAGAGACTAGCATCAACTCTTGTAACCAAGAGACACGTCACATAAGAGAAAGATTTTTATTAGGATTGTTTGTTGGAAGACTTCGTCATCTACATCAAAGTCAGGGAGAATTGCCTCCTCCGCAACGCAGTGAACTGTTTCAAGTGTTTAACTGGGGGTGAGCAGAGTCGGTTGCAGCATTTCTTCAATGCTCGTGATTTCTTTAACATTCCTCGCCACCAGGAAATAAAGAAGCAGATCATCTCCATTGCAGAGGAGGGGTTGGTGAAAAGGCGGGCCTTCCTATGTGCGTAGGTCCGGAAGGGTGTCCCCGAATCTCACTGTCGACCACCTGAAGTACCTGCAGGAGAAGCGGAGGCCATGCTTGGTCACTGAGAATACTGACCCCACGAACCAGGAGGGCACTACACACTACTACCTACAGGAGTTCATCACCAGCCTTAACGACAATCAACTCATAAATATCTTAATGTTCATCGCCGGTCAGTCCATCCACCATCCAAGATAACAGTAATGTTCAATGCCAAAAGTGGTATTATGCGGTGCCCGACTGCGCACACGTGCTCAAATATTTTTGGTGCTGTCCTCGACCTACATCAATTTTCAGGAATTTAGGAGAGAATTCTCGTTGGTGCTTGACTCAGCACTTTACGGTATAACACCAATATGTAACACTCCTTCCTCTTTAGCTTTACAGTCAACAGGTGGCAGCACCTTACGGTATAACACCAATATGTAACAACCGCCAATTTAATGTCCAATCACCCTGCATGATTACATGTACAGGTGACATTACAGATCCAGAATATCTCGTTTCTTGGTACACCTTTCTGATCGACGTATTACCAAGGGAGTAGACAGTGGTGTTCATGAAACCACAGTCTTGCCTTGCTGTTCCGTGACAGATGGATCTAGTTCTTTCTGAGTATTTTTTGACGGGATTGAACTGTTATCCAGGCATAGATGCATCGATGTTGACTTTGTAGCTCTTAGAACAGGGTTGTGTGATAGTAAGACATGTCGAGGTACGTAAACAAACACCGCCGTGTTTTATCTTTAGTCATGATGAGTATAACCACAAAGTTTACTCTGGGTTGATGTTTGGATAGCGATGGTCATGTTAGACGCTATTAGTAGCTATTTCGTAGGATGTGTAATTCCCTGGCAGATTACTACAGAATCGCAGTTATTTGCTAATATTAATTACATAAACACAGGAATCTACTTGTTTTCTTGTAAATTACTGAGGAACTAACGTATATTAAATGTTTATTTTCTTTCACTTGCTTTATTGTCTTGTTCATTTGTGCAGCCACCATTCACGAGCGTTGACTTATAGAAATAGGTCTTCCCAACTAGACCTGAGCCAAACTAGTGACCGGAAGTGCCGCCAATCCGTAATACATAGTTGTTGACAGCTCTGTGGACCAGAACTTGGACGCGAGCACGCTCCCGCACAGGCAGCCAATGCATGTATGAGTGCATGTGTGATGTTAGTATACTTGGGCATCCCTACGATGTTTCTGGCAGCTGTGTCTTAGCGTCGCTCTAGCCTGACGAAGTACTTGTCCATTGTGCCATTCAGTAGGGAGTTAGGCCTACAATAGTCTAGCCTTGATTTGATCAGCGCATTAGGGAAGACCGGGGCTAGTTCTTACGATTTTCAGTTAAAGTAACTTTTTTGTAGTTAGGTAGATTTGTGAAGTTTCCCTGTCGCGGTCGACGGTAACAACTAGCCCCATAAGCGAGGCACGTTGTTACGTCATACGGGGCAATTTGTTATAGCAAAGAAAGTGTGGATCGCAAAGCAAACATCACTCGTACATGCTACACTAATTTGATTACACACACCCGCACGCACGCACGCACACACGCACAAATACAAACACACACACAAACACACACACACTTACACATACTATACGCAGTGTGCATAACAATGTAGGTGTTCACAGACTCATATATTAGGCTTTCATTTTTAGTTACCAAAGGGTACTCATTCTCCGGATTCTTACATAACATTCAATTCCGAGTGGAATATAAATTATTGAATGGAGCATGAAATGGTGAATGGAAATATAGACGAAATGCGAATTCTACTTGAATTAATTATACACACACCTACGCACTCACTCACACTCTCACGAATATCCACCTTTCAATCTATCGTCCAATATTTATTAATTGCTGAAATAGGACTGTGCCATACAGATTTAACCAGATTGCCATCCAAGGCAAAACACCAAGATGGCAAGAGGACAAGGAAGCCATTGGCTTATCTAGAATCCCAAATTTATTTATCTGTGTATAACCCGCCCTGTTGAGAAATGAATAATTCAGAATCAGACAGTAATGTGATGCGGCATGCCAGAACCAGGTGCTTTTCGCAAGGTTCTATTCGGCGCAAGAGCCTAAAATGCATGGTGTATCTTCGAATTTTCGGAAATGGGTTAATGGCGGAATCGATCAGCAAAATCTTCCATTTTTTTCATGCATCCATTTTACCATTTGTATAAGCTGAAAGACTGTTCAAACTAATAATATTTAGCACTTTATTCAAGCCCATGATTAGCGTCGCTGTTGAGAAGTCTGAAACAAAGCCATTTTTACGCGTTTCTGGCCCACTGTCTTCGCGCGCTTACAAACGGGAAATCCTACATGTTATATATATGGCGGGAAAGTTGATAACGTCAACAACACGTGTGATTGGGAATCTCTTACTCTAAACCAATGAAGCAGCTCCTACTTAGCATTGTTCATCCCGCAACAAAGTGCTGTTGTTGATATGGAAGTTGCGAAAAGGTCGCTGATTGGCCGAAAACGTAAGCGCGCGGGCGCAGTCGGCGCTTTTACATTTTCGTCATTGTCCGCCATTTTCGCTCACAGTTATCGTTCAACAATTTATATTATGGCATCGAAAGAAGCTTATTGAGCAACCGAACTGGATTGTGCGACGGGAGGTAATCTCAATGAGAGCAATTTAGCTGCCCTTATTGCGGATTACTTCGCTCTGGGTGATTCAGAAGCGAATTCCGATGACGGAAATGCTGGTAAGCCTTTGTGTTTTGTTGACGTATGAAGTTGTGACAGCGTCAGGTTGACAGGTCCTGCATACACAGAATAATAAGGTCAATCTGCTCTTGCAGGACTAAGCATCGACGGTGAACGTTAAAGCCTGTTATTGGCAAGTATGTGACTAAAATAGTCTACGTCTACGATTATGCATGGAGCTGCCCATGCAAACAAGATTTTCGGTGTTCAACGATGTATATTTAGTTAACCACATGCATGATATTCTTAATTATAGTTGCAAATGGTTAGTTTTCAAGTACTCTTATAGGTACACAGGCCCCAAAATGCCTTTGGTTTCACTTTAACTTAAGGCTGAGCCTGTAAATCGGGTCCACTTTCATGCCTATTTCTTGACCAGGTATAACAAATTATCGCATTGGCATTTAATTTTAGGATTAGTAATTTTTACATAAGCCATAACCAAATCTAAATGGTACTGTTCATTCAATGATTGTAGAATCCGACATTGACTGGGAGGAAGAGGGCGCTCAGACCGGTGCATCTACATTTGCTGTCACCGAGTCAGTTGTATAGAGGGGCAAGTTGTTACAGAGGAGGTTTACGAAATCACAGCACACACGTGGAGATACCATCCACAATAGTTAGCTGGAAATCCACCAGCAGACACAATGTCCAAAAATCGGGAGTTAAGAAGACGAAATTAACGAGATGTGGAAAAAAAAAACTTTTTAACCACCTAAAACTTGTTATAATTGTATGGGGGCAAGTTTTATTTAACAATGACGTGTAATAAAATGAGTGACAAATATACTCTAAAAGTCTGATTTTGGTATGCCGCATCTATTCTAATGTTTTGACGCTGCTAGCATTAACAGTATTGGTTATAAATCAGTAGGCTATGCTTCACAAGTGAAATAAAAGTTCATACGTCGTGGTTAAATAAATGGTGTTCTTTCAGTCATTGTCAGCGCACAACTCGCTGGCTGAGCCATCGGTACGAGCCGCCCGAGCGTTGTAACAGTTGTAACAACTAGCCCCAATACAATGGTAACAACTTGTCCCAATACAATGGTAACAACTTGCGCCAAACACAATTTTTTGCACTTGAACGCACGTGGACAATAAAACATCCTGAATTTCAGTTTACCTTCTACTTGGCATAACCCTTATACTAAACAGTAGACACGTTTCAAATGTCCTCCACGAAACATAAAATGCGGCTGCGTGAGAAGATATTACGTGGACATACCAAAACAAGTTACTGTCCATGGTATTTCGTTAAGTGCGCTACGTTTTCGAAAAACGATTCTATAAATACCTGCCCCTGTATACAACTAGCCCCGGTTTCCCCTACCTACCCTTTCCCTGGTCTTTGTGAACTGAAACTAGTTTATCTGGCTGATGTGATGAAGGTGGAAGTAGCAGTACCCGATGGCCATTGATGTGGTGGCAGACCTGTTCATGCGACTGTCCAGGTATGCACCAAGATCTTCAACTTGATCCACTTCCGGGATGAACGCTCCACCAACAGTGATGGCGAGCCCCAATTTCTTTGCTGACGCTGGAACAATCGGAAGGAACTTGCTTTTCTGATCATTAAATTTAAGATAATTGGAGGTCAGTCGGTCATGCATCTCTGAGACACAGGCTTCAACCCGATGCAGCTAGGGCATCGAAAAATGTCGTAGAATTCAATGCAAATGCAAGCTTCAACTGAGATCATCAGCGTAATGTTGGACGTATACGCCGTGCCTCCTGGTGACATCACCAACTTGTTGGACACACAGGGAGAACAGCTCAGGCGTCACGATGAATTCTTGGAGTACCGCAGTATTGCGCCTGTAGACCCTCACCAAGGTTATGTCTGTTGAACGAAGCGTTTTGTATACTGACTGCAACGTTTCAGACAGGACTTGTGAGGTGAAATGATAAGACAGTCGCTGTTCAAAGTTCCACCTCTTCAATGATATTGGGTAGATGGCGCAAACTGCTAACATGCCTGTAGTTCTGAAGTATATCTTGGTCCAAAGATGGCTTCTTCAGCAGCGGAAGAACAAGAGCCTCCTTCAGAAGCGCCGGCACTGATCCCTCTGTAAGCAACTAGAATGCCTAGTTCAGTGATGACTGGTACCAGGGATGGAAGGCACTACTGGATGTGCTTATCTGGCAGAGGATCTACGTTACACGTCTTTATTAAACGGGGCACCTCGTCATACGATGTTGGCGCGAAAGCCACCAGTGATTCTTTGAAGTAGGCATTCTACCGCAAGATCCGTAAATTGGCAGTTTTGTAAACAGGAGAAGCTGTTTCTAATCATAGTTTCATGAATAACTTAATATATTAGTTAGGAAGCCTGCATTAGTTTTATTACTTAAATAAAAACATTTCGTTTGTAAGATTTTAATTATTGTCATATGTTTGTATTTGTAATACTTATATGTATAATAATTGTATAATATGAGAACAATTCTACAGTGATTACGAAGCGACAAAATATTATTCAGCAATAGGAATACATAGACACGTACGTGTATATTTATAATTTATATACACATAAAGGGGTCTTTGACAGGCAGTGGAAGCGGGAGATTGGCCCACTCCAAAATAATTATGAATTTAACAATTATTGCCATCCAACAGAAACGGCCAGTTGTCAAGTGGACAAGGAATCCATCGGCTTATCCAGAGACCATTTTTATCTATTTGTAATTTGTCATCCTGATATATGTGTAAAACTTGTTTTTAAACGTATTGACGCTGCTAGCATTTACACAATGTGTTCCATTCATTAATAATTTATTGTCCTCCATGAGAACGAGTACCTCCTTCCAGATATCCAATCTACACCGATCCTTTGCTAAATGTTACCTCGTGTCCTCTCTTGTTCTACTAACTTTCTTGAGTGAGAAAAAATATTTCTATCAATATTTTCACATCCATTCAATATCTTAATACAGTTTGATCTTCTCTTAACCACATGACCAGTATGATAATCGCAAGGTGGCAGCACCTTTATTTAACTGAGTTGTATCACTAGGTGGCACGATTGCAAATTGTTGAACATCGCAAACATTAAGTAAGGGGGTTTTACACTGTCCTTATGCCATAGTATCGCATCATTAATTCTGTTGTAGTAAATGCAATGTTTGATCATGTGACATGTGTAAGTTAGAGGTGGCAGTTTTCACGGTTAGTATGTCTACCAAATAGCGGGTTGTGAGCGATAATATATGTTGGTCGGTGTAGTTTTCAACCCACTTACGAGAATATGCCGTTTTAAAAAAATCTTAAGAAAGATTTTGTGCAAGAGATCGATATACAAAATCACAAACAGCTATTTCATCTATACAATGCAAACAAATTATTAAAACAGTTGTTTTTGGTGAAAAACGTACGAATATTGAAAGACCCCCGTGACAACTCGGCCTGATACATCTCGGCCCAGTTCCAGACAGCTCGGCTGCGATTTTGAGTCAACTCGGCCCTCGGGTTAAAACAACTCGGCCCAGTTGTTGAAATATATTCTAATGCTTTAATGGTTGCTTATGTGGAGAGATGTGTGTATGTATATATATAATATATATATATAATATATATAATATATATATATAATATATATATATATTATATATAT
>SDWI01001927.1:25938-54021 GCA_009193005.1 Lamellibrachia luymesi
ATACACACATCTCTCCACATAAGCAACCATTAAAGCATTACAATATATTTATATATATTATATAGGGTGCGCGAGTGACGACACTACTTTTTCGATCTGCCATCTGAGGACTTAAATTTGTGAGCTGTTGCTCGCCAATGGCGCCCAAATATCATTCTGACGAGTGTTTTTCATAGTGGGCGCTGTCAAATACGTTTTGAAAGTTTTATTACTTCAAAGTTGCAACTGTGCGTTGGTTACACAAATCAGTCAAAAGAAACAATTAGCAGTCGATGTAAAACCGGCCTCTGTTGACGGAATCATCCTCGGTTTGGCTGTGCCTGTCACTAGTCCGTTTCGTTCCACTACGCTTCACCACTGTATGTGCACATCGAAATGAGCGTCTTTTTCACAAAAAAGTTATACCTATCGCATTTCGTTAGATATACAATCATGAATAGGCTTAGACCTCTGAAATAGTATGTTGTCAAATGTCATTGTCAGAATTTCAGAATACATTCCACGACCACGGCACTTGTGTTTTCGTCTCATTTTGACATTTGCCATATTTTCGTTGTTAGGCCTACTTGTATTCGTCGCAGAAGTAAGATAGCTACCACATCACCGCGATTAATAACGGGAAGGACGAAATACGGCTTTTTCCCCTCTGAATAAAAATTTACCAGATTCTGCCTGCTAGTTTAGGCAAGTAATTTTCTTGCTGTGTGATTGGAACATCTATTAAACATAATTCTGAACTTCAGAAGAGAAACATGGGTGGTTTAATGCTAATAATGTATTATGATTCAGCTATTAAACTGGAAAATACCTTTTATTGTATTTGGCTCTTTCCAAAATCTAAAGATATATTAATGAATTATAAAAAATAAAAGCGATAAAGGAGGTCAATGCATTATGCACATACACACACCTACATGTTCTGGTTGGCATTGATACAGGGTGTAAATTTTGTGTCCTCCTGTCACTGTTCCCATTTCACTACCATCTCCACCACCTGTCACCACTCCCTCTATCCCTCGCTGTTGTTCTCCGCTCTTTTCTAAAACACTATCTTCACACAGTCCTCCCACCTTTTTCACAAAACTGCTTCATCGCTGATCCAACCAGACGACAACTGATTATAGGCCTCTAGGCTTTTCTACGCCCACCGTTACCACAAACCATCAGATGCAGCAATCAAACAGAAACCCAGTGGAGTTCGCATTGGGGTTTGGTTGCCATGGCTAAGTCAGGATGATTTCGACAGAGTGGTACAAACCACTCATTCAGGATTGTTGGCAGTTTCCGATGCAGAAGGCCGGCTAGGCACGAGCAAAATTCTATGGCCACGACTTGATCTTCAAGCAGAAACACGGACAAAATGCAGTTTCTGAAATGCAAACAACACAGGAAGTTCAACTATCATCTCGTCTCTTTAAAGGATGTTGATTTGAAAGTCATCAAATAATGATACATGATCATAAACAGAGCAATCATTCATAAATTGAGACCAAAGCAGAGTTGATCGATTTAACATTAGAGATGTATATTCACGTTAACTTGTGAACACTGTTTATTCCTGTATAATTAAATAACTTCCATGTTTTGTTAGTAATAGTATCAGTAATAATAATAATGTAATTAATTTGCAATCATCAGAATTCAAATAGAATAAAAGTACAATATGTACAAAATATGTTAATAATGTTTGATAGCATTCAACAAATGTTATGTTAAATGTTCTTAAAATGTTGATAAATAAATAAATCACAATAAAAAGTGTCAAAAATAACAGAGAATGAGTGAGTGAGTGAGTGAGTGAGTGTGAGAGATATTTATTGATGCATCGTTGATGCCTGGATAAATCTAGCTTGCCTTTTCCTTAGTTGCCCACCTTTTAGACAGCCCCCTATTGACTTTGGCAGAACTAACCAGGGTTGGGTTTTTCCTGGGAAAAACTGGTTTTGGACAGGGCAGTGGAAAAAAACTAGGAAATACTGGGAAAAACTGCCATAGACTGGGATGAATTGCCATAAACCAGGAAAAAAACTGTTATAAACTGGGAAGAACTGTCCATTACTGAGATTAACATAGTCTGGTTCACTGGAAAACAGTTAATATCCATCTTAAGCAAACAGTTGCGCTAAATATCCATCTTAAACAAGCAGTTGTAATAGTTACCATGTCCGGCAATATTCCGTTTATTAGTTTAAAGCAGTAAGTCCGTATCATGAAAGTGTCATTCTTCAGTTAGCCATTAAATGCCTTTGTTACTCTCACAAGGGACCGTGCCAAATATTGCTAGTGGAGTCTTCTGAAGAGGCCTGGTGACTCAAGTCAGACAGGTAGCACCAGTATTGTCTGATGCCAATTTGCAGTCTGATTAAAGTATGACTGGGATATTGAGCCCTGGGCCCCTGGACATTGGTAGATGCTAACCACTGCTAACCCACCCTCTCAGTAAATAGTAGCATGGTCAGTATGTCTTCTAATATGGGCTAAAGAACTACAGACAGCTGTGGACATTGTCTCGATGAGCCCAACATCAGCTGCAACTTAATCCAATTTGCATGACCCAGTAGTGTGTTGGGAAACTATGTACCTTGAACCTTTCCAAATGTGTATATAACATGGCCTCCCAGTCTCAGTAGACGTACACATTCTGTATAGCAGCACTGAAAATAAGCATCATGAGCGGTAGATGCACAAGACCTGTAGATAATATATTTTAGAATGTAATTTTTTTAGGTGTTTTTTAAGTCAAAGTTCAAACTATATTATAATTGACCAGAATCAATTATATAGCTTTTATTGCAATACAACTTTAAATACAATCCCTTTGAGGGTTTTTCCCACTATTGGGGTTTTTTCCCAGGGCAGTATTTACCACCTGGTAAAAACCCGGGCCGGGAAAAACGTGTCAACCCTAGAACTAACAAGCTATCTGATGTTCATTAGCACCATTGCTCCTAATGTGTTGATTTTAGTGTTTTATAAATTGTTGCGAATGTTATGTAACTAAAATCTTACTTAATAACAAAAATACATATGTTGTTTCAGATGACAGTCCCATCATATGTAACTTGGGACAGGGTCACTCACTTTGCATCTACTTATATGTTGTTTCAGATGACAATACCGTCAGCTGTAGCTTTGTTCGATTGTTATATAGGACAATCCCATCATCTGTGACTTGTGAAAGGGTCGTCCACTTTGCCTGAAGATACTTATGTTTTGTTTCAGATGACAATCCCATCATCTGTGACTTGTGAAAGTGTCATTCACTCCACCTCTAGATAACTTTTGGGCATGGGACTTTTTTAAAGGGCTTTGGAGACTGATTTAAGCACTTTCAATATAACTGTTGGACATGAATTTAAGGTTAGATATCCCACCACTGAATATAATACTAATTATACCTCTGTATGAAGCAATAGTTAGGCCTCATTAAGAATACTGTATACAAGCTTAACAACTCTAGAGACAATGATGTTAAGGTGGTTAAGGTGATCCAACTGAAGTTTTGAAGATATTGAAAGGGTATGAAAATATTGATAGAAACATTTTGTCTCACGCAAGAAAGATAGTAGAGGTAGATGACATGGGGTATCATTGGTAAAGGGTCAGTTTAAATTGGATATCAGGAAGTATACTTTTTTACAGGGGCCAATAAATTAATGAAACACATTATCTACAGATTGAATATATGCTAGCAGTGTAAATATGTTTAAAAACAAAGTTAATGCATATCTCAGAAAGGTGGGTTACATATAGATTAACAGTCTTTGTCCACTTGCCATCTGGGCATTTGCCTTGGAAGGCAATCTTGTTCAATCTTGTTAACAGTAAAATCAAGAATATCATGCCAGGGGTTTTCTCAGAATGTGTACTAAAAGTGGGAGATTGCAGTCATTTCTATGGTTAACTAAGGGCTTGCTTGTTAACTAGTGAGACCGATAAAAATCAGGTAAATTATACTACAAGTGATGTATCAAGGGATGCTGTCATACACAGAACCAACGTAAAGTCCCAAACAAACGTGTTAATTAGTCATAAAGAGGACTAGTTTAGTAATAGTAAACAAATGCCAAATATGATAATACTTTTGCACGTCCCTGTTCATGATTATGCTTAATGATTCTGTTTTGTCACACCTCTGAACTCAGATTCCAAAGGATATAGGCACCATAGAAGTTAATTATTATTATTACATAATCTGAGTTTGGACGCAAACATTTTGGCCATATCCCATTGGCAAGTATAGGAAGATGTGTATAAAACATGTTTTCATTTGACAAACGAATTTTGATACACTACCCGCTTAATTGTAGTCACAAATAGTTATGTATTCGTAACTCTTATAGGAGCATCAACACAAAACAATTACTTTTGTTTCACTTTAAATTAACCTGTGATAACAATTAGAGTTTTAGTAAAAAGTCCATTACCTTTTAAGGGTTGAAGTTTTGGGCTATGCTTCATACAGTAGCCAATTTTGTTGGATCAGACAGACACATTTCCAATATATATTTAACTCTATAATTTGGCTTTATAAATTGCATTAAACATTCACATTAAAAATCCTGGCCAGCTGCCAGTAGACTCTGGACTAGTGCTGTTGACGCTATGTCTGATACTCAATATCAGAGAGAACAAGACAGTAACTGTCTTTAATTATGTGTCTTCTTATGTCTTATTTCAGGTGACCGTAATGCGTGTGGACAGCTGTTTGTGTCAGAAGTGTCTACAATGAACTGATGAACCTGCAGACTAACTCACGTTGACAATAACAAATGTCCAGTTCTACTGGTTTCACTGGGTACAACAGAAAGGGACAATGCACCAACACAGTGTAGGACATCCAGCCAAGTCACACAATGTCCACATCTTTGCCTTGAAGCAGAAGAGAAACCTGTGACATCTCTGGCATGACTTTGTGGTGGGAAACCATTCAGCTGTGACAAAGTTTTTTTCGCACAGTTGTAACATAAAAAACTCATTTGTACTCCCAGTGAATTGCGAAACCCTTTCAAAGTGATACAAGTGGAAAAACCGTCTTTTCAGATTAGTGCACTAACATTGGTGAAAAATCCATCAAATGCAGACTACTTAAATATAGGTACATGTGTGCACTCACACTGGTGAGAAACCACATCAATGTGAAATCTGTTGAAAAGGTTATTTGGACAGTGGCGGCTTAAAGATGCACATACGCACTCACATTGTGAGAAAATTTTCAAATGTGACATTCTGGAAACCGAATTTTACAGAGTGTTGGCTTAGAAGTACATGTGCGCAGNTTAGCGCACTAACATTAGTGAAAAATCCATCAAATGCAGACTACTTAAATATAGGTACATGTGTGCACTCACACTGGTGAGAAACCACATCAATGTGAAATCTGTTGAAAAGGTTATTTGGACAGTGGCGGCTTAAAGATGCACATACGCACTCACATTGTGAGAAAATTTTCAAATGTGACATTCTGGAAACCGAATTTTACAGAGTGTTGGCTTAGAAGTACATGTGCGCAGATACACTGGTGATAAACAGTGTAAGAGTGACACCTATGGTACACAGTTTAGTTCCAGTTGTGCTTTGAAAACATGCTAGAGTATTTGTACTTTCGAAAAACACTTCAAATGTGATGAATGTGGGAACACGTTAGAAACAGTAGTATTTAAATATGTCTTTATATGTGCACCCTGATACCTTTGAGAAACCCTATAAATGTGATACCTGTGGTGCACAATTCCGAGGAAGTGGTAATTTGAAGACACATGTTCGTGTCCATACTGGGGAGAAACCCTACAAATGTAGTATATGTGGTGCACAATTCTCAGACAGTAGTTATTTGAAGAGACATGTCCGTATCCATACTGGGGAGAAACCCTATAAATGTTATACCTGTGGTGCACAATTCTCAGACAGTGGTTATTTGAAGACACATGTCCGTATCCATACTGGGGAAAAACCCTATAAATGTTATACCTGTGGTGCACAATTCTCAGACAGTGGTCATTTGAAGGCACATGTTCGTATCCATACTGGGGAGAAACCCTATAAATGTGGTACCTGTGGTGCACAATTTTCAGACCGTTCTACTTTGAAAACACATGTCCGTGTTCATACTGGGGAGAAACCCTATAAATGTGATACCTGTGGTGCACAATTCTCACACAGTGGTACTTTGAAGAAGCATGTTCGTATCCATACTGGGGAGAAACCCTACAAATGTAGTATATGTGGTGCACAATTCTCAGACGGTGGTTATTTGAAGACACATATCCGTATCCATACTGGAGAGAAACCCTATAAATGTGATACCTGTGATGCACAATTCCTAGCACGTGGTAATTTGAGGACACATGTCCGCATCCATACTGGAGAGAAACCCTATAAATGTGATACCTGTGATGCACAATTCCTAGCAAGTGGTGATTTGCAGAGACATGTCCGTATCCATACTGGGGAGAAACCCTATAAATGTGATACCTGTGGTGCACAATTCTCAGAACTTGGTAGTTTGAAGAGACATGTCCGTATCCATACTGGGGAGAAACCCTACAAATGTTATACATGTGGTGCACAATTCTCAAACAGTGGTCATTTGAAGAAACATGTCCGTATCCATACTGGGGAGAAACCATACAAATGTGATACCTGTAGTGCACAATTCTCAGCAAGTTGTAATTTGAAGACACACGTCCGTATCCATACCGGGGAGAAACCCTAGTAATGTGATAGTTGTGGTGCACAATTCCCAGCGAATGGTAAGTTGAAGACACATGTCTGTAACCATACTGCGAAAAACCCCTTCAAATATTATAGATGTGGTGCACAATTCTCACAACTGGTAAGAAACAGTTCAGATGTGATATATGTGGTGCACAGTTCACAATAAGTGGGAATTTGAAGAGGCATGTCCGTATTCATTGGCAGAAACCCTTCAAATGTGCAATGCACTGATTAACGAAAGGTCATTTGCAATCGCATATTCGCACTCACACACGCGGGAAACCTAAGTGTGATACATGTTCTTTGGAATTATCTGAGATTGGTCATTAACAGTCACTTATGCCTACTCACGCAGGCGAGATACCCTTCGAGTGTGACACCTGTTGGCATAGTTTATAAACGGCAGCACTTTAAATATGAGTGTACGCACTTGTACCGTTGGGAAATTATTGAAATTTGATGCTTATGGAAAATTGTTCGAAAGAGTGGTGGTTTAAACTTTCAAAGGTACATGTGCGCAATGCAACTGGCGAGAAACCGTTGAATTTTTACACTTCTGGAGCACAGACCATCAATGGTAGTAAGGTGAAGAACCGTGCGTTCTTATAAGGGTAAGGATAACTTCAGTTGTCCCAACAGCAGAAAAACAGAAAAATAACATTGAGAGGCAATACAAATTATACAAACATGCTGTATAAAAAATAATATTGAACTGTGCAATATACAATAACAATTAATAAATAATCAACAAAATAATACATTATGCAGCGAAAAAAGAAAGAGATAAAACAATTGCTGAGACGGGAGACTCCTGCTAAGACCAAAACTGGTTGCTATTATAGGAGCCACCCAAATTAAAAATAACATTCTATATACATCTATTCCTTGATTTTGTATAGCAAATGCAAAGGATGCGTGCAAGTGTACACATTGAAAAGTAGAATTGTACATGCATGAACTGTGTTGCACTCATTCGTAATTTATTTTATTTAGTTGGCATATGTAGCAATTTAATATTGTGCATTGTAGCATATAGTGTTTGGCATAACTTGAGAAGCTTCTCAAACTTATTCAGGAATATTGTTAATAACATGTGGCAAGTTGTATTGGAGAAATTTATTTACAAATTCATGTTTAGTTCTCCGAGTGTTATAGTTGTATTTGATGGCATTTGGGGTTATCTGACAATTTAATAGGTAGATTTTGATGTTTATGTATTCGTAATAAAATTTTAATTCTTGTAATTTTAGCAAGTCTTCTACTTGTGTTCAGTTTTTTAAAAGTGCTTCTGTATATGAAATGTATTTGCTTAATGTTGCAATTTATACTGATTTTCACTAATCTTCTTCAAGTTTCCTTGATATCCCCATGTCGTAATCCAGTAATTAATATGCAGTAATCAATGCATTATATAAAATATTTTAATTTCTAAGGGTAGCATACGTTTTAATCTGTTTAGTATTCCTGTAATTTTGGAGCACTTGTTTGAGATTTTTGTCGGTGTTTTTATTCCAATATAAGTTAGTATCTATAATTAAACCTAACAAGTTAAATTCTTCCACTTTCTCAACATTTATATTATTTATTTTGAGAATTAATGTATGTGTAGTTTTGTTTGTCATTTGGAAGGTCATACATGTAGATTTATTGTTATTAATGACAGCATGTAAATATTAAGCCACTCTACTATTTCAAATCAAATTTATTATAACTGTTTACAATACATACAAAACAAATATCATGTGTTGGGTCTGATCAATATTTAAAGATAATTTGTTAGCATTTAACCATACTACAAGTTTTTTAGTTCAATATTCATTTTGTTAGTTATATCATCAAATTGATCATCATGTATAAATACACTAGTGTCATCAGCAAATAATATGGAAAAAAGAATATCTGAGACATTAGCAATATCATTGATATATAATAGAAACAGCAATGGCCCCAGTGTGGAAACTTGAGGCACTCCACAAGTAATAATGAGTTTAGTGGAGCTAGTGTTATTGTAATACAAATGTTGACTTGTTTTTGATAAATAACTTTTAATCCAGTCATTGGCTAAGTCACGTATAACATTGGAGTTTTTGACACAGTATCTCATGGTCACCAGTATCGAATGCTTTAGATAAATCTAACAACACCCATAGCACAAATTGTTTGTTTTGTTGAGCTTCTGCTATTCTGTCTATAATGGTCATTACTGTCATGTTAATGGAGTGATTTCTGCTGCTTGGAGCAGCCGTCCTGCCGCCTTTCTGTGTTATGCAATGTGTGTGTGTGTGTGTGTGTGTGTGTGTGTGTATATAAAGTAGTTTCCATGGACAATGAAGTTATTAATGTCATTATCAATTTGCTTCCTGATGGTGAATGTTGTGTTTTTACATAAATATTCATCCCTGACAACTGGCCAGCGAAAGGATAAATGACGTTTAAGTTTGTGTCATTGTCGTATAACACGACCCTTGACCCTGTGGTCACTGATTTTAATCTTCATATTCGTAGTGAAGAAAAGGAACTGCATTAACATGTAATGTTTTGAGGATTCCTTTGTATTATACATATAGGAATTTTTAATATTACCATAGTCATACAATTTGTTTAAGTTACCTGTGTTAATTTTGCCATCGGGTTTGGTACCTCTGTCGAATGACTCCACAACATAAAACATTTGATTAACACTACAGCAGACGGCAACTTACATTAAAATGACATTGAAGAACAATTGCATGGTATGCTTTAAAATGTAGTATCTGATGCGTCCCTGTATAAAACTGAGCAATTATAAGATTTCTTATGTTGAAACAAAAATGTAAATCGTTCTAGTCAATAAGATGCTACACTCTACATTGTAGCTACATGGAGTAATATAATTCCAGCAGCACAGTCAATAAGATGCTACACTACATTATAGCTACATGGGGTAATATAATTCTTGCAGCACAGTCAATAAGGTGATACACTCTACACAGTAGCCATACATAGTAATATAATTCTTGCAGCACAGTCACTAAGATGCTACACTCAACATTGTAGCTATACATAGTAATATAATTCCTGCAGCACAGTCACTAAGATACTACATTCTACATTGTAGCTATACAGAGTAATATAATTCTTGCAGCTAAGTCAGTAAGATGCTATAATCTACACTGTAGCTCCACAGAGTAATATAATTCTTGAAGCACAGTCAGTAAGATGATACACTCTACATTGTGACTACACAGAGTAATGCAATTCTTGCAGCACAAACAACTAGATGCTTCACTGTACATTGTAGCTACACAGAGTAACATATTTCTTGCAGCACAGTCAATAATATGATACATTGTACATTGCAGCTACACGGAGTAATATAATTCTTGCAACACATTATACACGTGTAAGAGAGAATATCATTTCCAAACGCACACGCATATAGTAAAGTGTACAAAATCGAACTAACTACCTGTGTTGATTTAAATAAATTACAAAGTATTTTTCTGTATGGTTTAGGGTAAATAATTAATAACAACTAGAGTAAATCATAGATGATGAACACATTGTGCAAATGGGCTACTGTATAAAATGTATGTGGAAATAAACACAACATTTTTGTTTTGACCTACAACTATATGGAAAAGGAAAACTAGAAATATGAACACCTTAACTTCCAGCAACAAATGTTAACGTAATGTGAGAAATAAACACATTATACAAGCTTCATTCTCATCACTGCTGTGATGTTCGTCTGGTTGGCCATAACTTTCAATCTCTTCCGCTTCAATCGCGTCTGTGCTGGCCGAATCCTCATTGGCGGCTAGCAGCATCCGTCGACACACCCTCAGGTGACGGGTGACAGTCGACACACCCTCAGGTGACGGGTGACAGTCGACACATCCTGATGTGACGGGTGTTTTCCACGGTTTGTAAATGGAATGGCTGGTACGTGGCTCTTCTTGCCCGGTCCGTGTAGATGCTTACGTGTTACGAAGCATGGACGCCGTCTGTGATGTCAGTCACCGGCATTCACGTGATTGTCCACAAGAAAAATATGAATTGTCGGTTATCGAGGAAATACAATGTCTTAGCAAGAATTAATTCACAGGTTGATCGCCGATAATTTTTTACTACGACATTGATATTTAATGTCAAATCATTATGCCGTTGGCAGTTAATCGGACGATTTAAATTCCTCGTCGCTAGGCGCACCAGCACCTAGCGGAGTTCGCTGGATTGTTATATAATAAACCAAAATCAGTGTTTTCGATGCATATATGTAGTTATTCATCCTATGTACGTTCATGTTTGTGTACAAACCTAGCTATACATAAAAAGAAGTTGCATAAAATTAGCTAATATATGTACACATCTATGTAGTACATAGTACACATAATTATGTATACATCTATGTAGCTATGCCACACAAAAGTGTGCGTCTTTAAAAGTCGCTGAAAAGTAGCTAACACGTGCACACATCTATGCGGTGCATCGTTCATGTATGTGTACATCTGTGTAGCTATACATCGTATGGTACAAAAATGTGCGTCTTTAAAAGTCGCTGAAAAGTAGCTAACATTCGCACACATTTATGCAGTACATCGTACATGTATGTGTACATCTGTGTAGCTATATATCGTGTGACACAAAAATGTGCGAATTTAAAAGTTGCTTAAAAGCAGTTAATGGCAAGATTATTTTTACAGGAAGGTTGTTCCACATCCGCGGGGCCGAAATTAAAAACGTCCTGCCGCATTTATGTTAGCAAATGTTTCAAATTAATGAGGTTAGTTAACAAAGTCAGATCTTTTTTTCTTGTTGTCAATGTTACTTGAAGGCTGAAGCCAGCAAACGTGAACTATCAGATAAAATATTACGTTTTTTAATACATGGGTCATTTTCTCTTGTTAATTGACATTACTTGTTGTAGTAGTGTTTCGAATTGTAATATGGATCAGTTACCACACTAGCATACCATGCGTTAAACATTTCACACCCAGAAAAGTTGTATATTAGCGTTATAGAGGTCATACCCCAGTGCAATGTTGCATTGGTGGCCATGCTAGCGTTTTGTCTGATTATGATAAAACTGGATCGTCAAATATTTTAATACATTTTCACAGTAACCGTTTTCATCTCCTTGATCTGCTGACTAAGCTTGGTCAAAATCGCATACCTCCAACTCTTTTTAATAGCACCCCCCCACGTTCGACGCCCGTCAATGGCTATCAAAATATCCATGTATCAATGCGCCGACGTGGCCATATTTATATCTCAAAGAAATGCACTGTTTCACAGCCAATAGCTTCTAGAAACAAACCTGTGAATATACCTCATCAACTACACCCATGTCACATCATATGAACAGGAATTTCAACTGTGGTCTCTCCTTTATAACATGGTATCTTACCGTTAACGTCGGCATTTTGAATACGCTTGAAGCTCTTCTGATATGTCAAAACAACGCATCTATATTTGTGCCTGTTTTTATTAATGCATTTAGTTATTATTGAAAAATAATGATGTTAATTCAGAATTTTATATCACTTTAATCTGGTTTTCAGTGTTTTTGGGAGCCAGTGTGTTGGAATATGGGTGTAGACCCGGAAATATGACTCTTTTGATCTAACTACTGTGCATCAAAGGAACCAGCTTTTTTATATTCGTTACCCACACGTGCAAGTTAAACGTATACGTTCGCGCATAGATATCCACTTAGCGCAAATTGAGAGAGATTCCGAACGGATTATCAAGCGTTCCTTAGCATCATCAATGACCACAATAATTTTTAATTACGACATTACGCTTGAAATTTACCAAGGAACAAAGTAAAATTAATCTATAAACTACGACTAACAATAAAACATAATGCAACTAGTATGTGACGCTAATATTAATAATAAAGTGATGGATCCACTGATGTGTTCCACGTTCGCGCAGTTCTCGTGTTTTTAGCGGCTTGAATTTTGCGCTTCCTCGTTGCTGGGAAGGCTGGTAGGGGAGAGTTGCCGGGATTGGGACCTCTAACGATAAACTTAAAAATAAACGCGAAAACAAATGGAATTGATGTAAACACATAGAGTTTATATTTTATTTTCAACAACAAGCTATTATTGATGAATTTAAAAAAAAATGTATTAAAAAAAATTACAAAACGGTCCAATCGTGGCCACGGTTTCCTCGATTGGACTTCCCAATGTATGCGATTGGACCAAAAGTAAAATGGTTATATATAGGACTAAGCATAATTATGAATTGATACATAAGTAACATATAGTGTTCATTGTAACAATAATAGTTATTATTAGTTAAATACAATATACTAATAAATACCAGTGTTCATAATCGTTGTAGGTCCATCCACCCTACACAATGTCCCATGTCTTCTTCGATTGGACAAACAAACAAATTATATAGACCAAACTTTGAGTTAATACGTGAGTAAAATATAGTGTTGGACCCATTACTTTTAGTGTGCCACATCAATGATCTGCCAGACACCGTGAAGTCCACAGTACGAATCTTCGCGGATGACTGCCTTCTCTATCGGGAGGTCCGCTCGTTTCAAGTTCACCTCACCCTGCAGTCCTAGTTCAAGAGCCTCGAGGAATGGGCAGCCCGGTGGGGGATGCGCTTCAACGCGCAGAAGTGCTACGTCCTCTCCACCAAACCCAGATCACACCATTTTCAGACATGTAGGGCAAAACTCTTACATCGACATCCAGATCTCTGCCGACCTGAAGTGGTCAACACACATCACCGGCCTGGGCAAGAAAGCTGGATCAACATTGGGCTTCCTACGCCGGTATCTCCGAAACTGCATTCAACGTCAGGCTGCACGCTTCATCACTAGCGACTACAGATCTCGAGAGCCTGGATTTATTGGCAGGATGTTTGACTTACTCGACCTCCCACCCTTGGAAGAACGACGCAGGCAATTTAGGCTGACAATGCTGTACAAGTTAGCAAAAGGACTGGTCCTAGCCCTACCTGCGGACGCCTTCCTCACAGCAGCCAACAGAAACTGTCGTAGGATCCGACCCACCACCTACGAGGGGTACGAAACTCACAACATTCTACAAGGACAAGCAAACAACAATAGCCGCTGCTTCAAAGTACACCCTTCCAAGACTGACCAATATAGAGGCTTATTCTTTGTAAAGACGGTCATCGAATGGAACACCCTCACAAATGACATCATCAACCTGCCAACACTCAACGCCTTTTCGTCTACAGTTGGGAGGCAGATGGTTGCATTAAACGGCTAGCAACTTCTACATGTTTTTATTCTTTTAACTATGTTTTATAATGTATTTTATTTTATATTCATCCAAATGCGCTGCGCACACCCCAAACGTTACATTAATAGCCGTGATCGGCTTCTGTGATGCACCCACATACAACAATTGCAGTGGGATATTCAGAGTAATTGTTCATTAGAAACATAAAATTAATCAATAGTCATATGAAATGTTAATTGGGCCTAATGTTCATAGTCTTCATTCAATGGCTAGCGGAAATGACCGACATCCTTTAGAGCCAACCACAACATGTGCTGTCTCGCAATTGCATGATCTGGCACCATAGAGTATTTCATCACATCCATTACTCGTTGCAATATGCCTGCATGGTGTCAACTGCAATTCGTATACTGCTGTGTCATCCTTCGGAGGCCATCTGAACCTGTTCTTTCCCACAATTTACATTCACTGCACCGACACAGTTTCTTTCGTCACATCCATGACTCGTCGCATTATGCCTAGGTAGATTTTACCATCGTACAAAATGGTACACCCATTGACCAGTTCTGCAGCTTCCGATGTCCTTGATCAGCTGCAATTTCGGCGACTTGCCATGTTGTCACTGGTCTGCCTACATGTTCTCTCATCCACATCCTCTCATCCACATATTCAATGCATCATATCCAAACGGTCCGAAAAAGGTCCCATCCAAAGGCTGGAATCGGTGAGTCGTGTGTGGCGGAAGTGAAACCATGACCACTCCACTTTCCCGAGCCATATCAGTTGCAGCCAAATTCTTTGTGTGGGTCATGTGGCTATCGAGTATGAGCACAGCATTCTCCTCCTTCGTTGGTTCAACAAAATCTCACAGCCAAGTGACCAACCCCTCATTGGTTACCAGCCTTTTCCCCCTCATTGGATATCCAGCGTTTGCCCACCGGAGGACCAACATTTGTCAGTTCTATTTTCATCCTCTTCCTTTTATATATGACCATTGACACTAAAATTATGTAAACCCCAAAACAAAGTCTTTGTTAGTCCGAAACATTGTAAATTTGCCTGTGACCAAATGTGTTCTGTTACATGTTCCTCCATTGGACCACTTAGCAACTTCTTTTATTTGCATTATTATAATCGCTCCCTTTTCTAATATTACTTTTTGGTAATCAATAAACTGTGTTGGAATAATCACGCACATCTAATGATGGCATACCCTTATGTGAGTCACTGGTCCAATTGTGGCAACTGCAGTGGTCCAATCGTGGAATTTCACGTGTTAAAAATAATGCATTGTCATCACAAGTAGACGACATCAACTTTAAAATTCTTATTATCGCCACATACGTTGGGCTTCTATACTTTTGATGGACACACACTTTCGCCTGTAAATATGACCAAGGATGCTGTACTGATAACTGACCACGGCCTGATTTTTATGCCGAGGACATAGAAAAAATACTTTCGGTGATAAATATTTAAAAAGTACTGCAATTTCGTCGAAACTTACCGTGTCATCTGAAATGCCACTGATGAATGACATAATCGACAGAGGATGCCACGGTACACAGTAACATGGAATATACAGCACTGGTCCGATCGAGGAACTGGTCCAATCCCGGCAACTCTCCCCTACGTGGCTCTTCCTGACCCGTCCGCTTACGGCTTACGAAGCATAGACGTCGTTTGTGATATCACTCAACGACATTCACGTGACTGTCCACAAGAAAAATATAAATTGTCGTTATCGAGGAAATAAAATATCTTAGCAAGAATTAATTCACAGGTTGATCGCCGATAAATTTTTACTACGATATTTGTATCGTTGTCTATTAGACGGACGAATTAAATACCACAGTCAGAATCCGTCCGCCATTACAACGATAAAGAATCCCAAGGAAAAAATAAATTGTGCAGTTAGGGTTTATTTGTGAGAGCAGAAATTGTGTGGATGAGTGAGTGGAAGTGATGTTTTTTGTGCACAGTAGCATCTAAGCTTTGAAATGGTGCCATTTGTCAGTTGGTATGCCAGTTGCGTAAGGACACAGTGGCCATCAGGCAGGGTGTTCTCATATTTTGGAAACCGGGGAATTTCATGGCAGAAATGCAGGGGTGTCATTGCATTGAAGCAATTTGTGCGAAAAGTAGGTATGTCATTTTCACGAATTTCACACAACAGGTGTCTTAGTGGGTCTGTCATTTTCTGTGAATTAAAAAAAAAATTGTAGGATAAATTTGCAATGTAGGCGCAAGAACTTTATAATGGTCGTCTATGGGAAAAGTGACTATGGTCCATGCCCACCAGAAACTAGCGGAGTTCGCTGGTTTGTTCAACTACCAGGCATGCATAAATTATACCACCAGTGGCGCCTCTGTTGGGGAGTGTGCGGCTTACTGATAAATGATCTACTCGTTAGGTGACGGAGCAGTATCTTTTCAATGCGTTTGTTTTGTCCGATTTGTGGACGTTGTATATAATATTATGATCAATGAAAATGTATATTTTCGATACATCTGTACATTAATTCGTCCTATGTACATATATGTGTCAGTGCATGCCTAAGTACTTGTGCATAGTTTGCCACACGACAAAATTTGGGTTTTAAAAGTTACCTAACATTTGCTAATATATGAACACATTTATGCAATAGCGGAAGCCAGTGTTAGTTGAGCCACTGGGTTAGTTGAGCCACCCATGTTTCACAGGAAACCATACAGCAGCGACAGTTACATGGAACCACCCAGTGAATGAACATGTTATTAGAATAGGATTGATGTATAATAGGCTACATTTGTCACAACGGCCAGAACATTTGAGCTAAAAGTATGTTTTTTTGAAGTTTTTGGAATGTTTTGGTAATTGTGATTACTCTCTGCTGATGTGTAAACTATCAACACAGGTGACCATACTTCATTGTTTGTGCACTTGCAAATAATTAACGATGCTCAGAGAAAAAGATAATTTACATTATTTTCCGTATTATTGAAAAGTTAATTAAATAAGCTTAATTGTCGAAAAGGGGCTAGTTGAGCTCCCCCAAGGCTTAAGGATTGGTTAAAGAACGAAAAACGAGTGTTCCTTAACCTAAAACACATTTCCGATCAAATTGAGACACCGGATAAGGCAACTTATTAGCATATATCAATTAAGCGAGTAGATTTACATATACAGTACTGGTTAAACCAATAGGCTATGCTTCACAAGTGAAAGAAAAGTTCATACGTCGTGGTTAAATAAATGGTGTATTTTTTTATTTTTTTATTTATGTACTGAGCCATCGGTACGAGCCGAATGAGCGTTGTTACAATTTGCCCCAATACAATTGTAACAACTTGCCCCAATACAAGTGTAACAACTTGCGCGCAAAACACAATTGTTGCATTTGAACGCACACGGACAATACAAAATCCTGAATTTCAGTTTAACTTCTACTTGGCATAACCCTTATACTAAACAGTAGACACGTTTCAAATGTCCTTCAAGAAACATAAAATGTGGATGCGTGAGAAGATATTATGTGGACATACCAAAACAAGTTTTAGGTGTTTAAAAATAATTTTTGTCCACACTTCGTTAATTCATAATTCCCGATTTGTTGATAGTGTATTTGCTGGTGGTCTTCCAACCATCCACTGTCGACGGTATTTCGGTAAGTGCGCTACGTTTTTAAAAAAACTACTTTCTAACAACTTGCCCCTGTATACAACTAGCCCCGGTTTCCCCTACTTACCGTTTCTCTGGTCTTTGTCAACTGAAACTAGTTTATCTGGCTGATGTGATGAAGGTGGAAGTAGCAGTACCCGATGGCCATTGATGTGGTGGCAGACCTGTTCTTGCGACTGTACAGGTATGCACCAATATCTTAGATTTGATCCACTTCCGGGATGAACGTTCCACCAACAGTGATGGCGAGCCCCAATTTCTTTGCTAACGCTGGAACAATCGGAAGGAACTTGCTTTTTTGACCATTCAATTTAAGATAATTGGAAGTCAGTCAGTCACGCTTCTCTGAGACACAGGCTTAAATACGTCGCAAGGCATCAAACAATGCCGTAGATTCAATGCAAAAGCAAACATCAACTGAGAACACCAGCGTAATGATGGACGTTTACGCCGTGTCTCCTGATGACATCACCAACTTGTTGGACACTCAGGGAGAACAGCACAGGCGTCAGGATGAATTCTTGGAGTACCGCAGTATTGCGCCTGTAGACCCTCACCAAGGCGATGTCTGTTGAACGAAGCGTTTTGTATGCTGACTGCAACGTTTCAGACATGCCTTGTGAGTTGAAATGATAAGACAGTCGCTGTTCAAAGTTCTCCCTCTTCAATGATATTGGATAGATGGCGCAAATTGCTAAAACGCCTGTAGTTCTGCAGTACATCTTGGTCCAAAGATGGCTTCTTCAGCAGCGGAAGAACAAGAGCCTACTTTAGAAGCGTCGACACTGTTCCCTCTGTAAGCAACTAGAATGCCTAGTCCAGTGATGACTAGTACCAGGTATGGAAGGCACTACTGAGTGTGCTTATCTGGCAGAGGATCTACGCTACAAGTTTTTGTTAAACAGGACACCTTGTCTTACTATGTTGGCGCGAAAGACACCAGTGATTCTTTGAACTAGGCATTCTAACGCAAGATCCGTAAATTGGCAGTGTTGTAAACAGGAGAAACAAAGCTGTTTCTAATCATAGTTGCATGAATAACTTAATATATTAGTTAGGAGGCCTGCGTTAGTTTTATTATTTAAATAAAAATATTTCGTTTGTAAGATTTTAAAAACTGTCATATGTTTTTTATTTGTAATACCTATATGTATAATAACTGCATAATATGAGAACAATTCTACAGTGATTACAAATCGACAAAATATTATTCAGCACACGGTCCATACGTAGGAATACATAGGTACATATGTGTACGTGTATATTTATAATTATAATTGATATACACATAAAGGGGTATTTGACAGGCAGTGGAAGCGGGAGATTGGCCCACTCTAAAAAATTGTGAATTTAACAATATTGCCATCCATCAGAAAGGCCCAGTTGTCAAGTGGACAAGGAATCCACCGGTTTATCGAGAGTCCTTTTTTTCTATTTGTAACTTGCCATCCTGATATATGTGTAAAACTTGTTTTTAAACGTATTCACGCTGCTAGCATGCATTTACACAATGTGTTCCATTCATTAATAATTTATTGTCCTCCGTGAGAACGAGTACCTACTTCCCGATATCCAATCTACAATGATTCTTTGCTAAATGTTACCCCGTGTCCTCTTGTTCTACTAACTTTCTTGAGTGAGAAAACATATTTCTATCAATATTTTCACATCCTTTCAGTATCTTAATACTTCAGTTTGATCTTCTCTTAACCACATGACCAGTATGATAATCGCAAGGTGGCAGCACCTTCACTTTACTGAGTTGTATCACTAGGTGGCACGATTGCAAATTGTTGAACATGGCAAAAATTAAGTACGGTGCTTTTTACATTGTCCTTATGCCATAGTATCGCATCATTAACTCTGTTGAAGTGAGTGCAATGTTTGATCATGTGACACGTATAAGTTGGATGTGGCAGTTTTCACGGTTAGTATGTCTACCAAATAGCGGGTTGTGAGCGATAATATATATATTGGTCGGTGTAGTTTTCAACCTACTTAATAGAATATGCCGTCTGAAGAAACATTTTGTGCAAGAGATCGATATACCAAATCACTAACAGCTATTTCATCTATACAATGCAAACAAATGATTAAAACAGTTGTTTTGAGTGAAAAACGTACGAATATTGAACGGTGCTCGGAGACGGAGATCTCGGCTCACATGACAACTCGGCCTGAGACATCTCGGCCCAGTTCGAGACAGCTCGGCTCCGATTTTGAGACAACTTAGCCCCCGGGTTAAAACAACTCGGCCCAAGTGTTGAAATATATTCTAATGCTTTAATGATTCCTTATGTGGAGATATATATATAATATATAATTATATATCTATTATAGAGGATGTGCGTGTGACGTAACTACTTTTGCAATCTGCCATCTCAGGGATTAAATTTGCGAGCTGTTACTCACCAATGGCGCCCAAATATCATCCTGGCGAGTGTTTTTTATAGTGGGCGCTGTCGAATACGTTTTGAAAGTTGTATTACTTCAAAGTTGCAAACCATTCAAAGGAAACATTTAGCAGTCGACGTAAAACCAGCCTCAGTGGATGGAAGCGTCCTAGTTTTGGCTGTGTCTGTCACTAGTTCGTTTCGTTCCACTATGCTTCACTACTATATGTGCACATCGAAATGAGCGTCTTTTTGAAATAGTATGTTGTCAAAAGTCATTGTCAGAATTTCAGAATGCATTCCACGACCACGACACTTGTGTTTTCATCTCATTGTGACATTTGCCATATTTTCGTTATTAGGCCTATTTGTATTCGCCACAGTTTGAAGTAAGATAGCTACCACATCACTGCGATTAATAACGGGGAAGTCGAAATCCGGCTTTTTCCCCTCTGAATTAAAATTTACCAGATTCTGTCTGCTAGTTTATGCAAGTAATTTTCTTGCAGTGTGATTGGAACTTCTATTAAACATAATTCTGAATTTTAGAAGAGAAACATGGTCGGTTTGATGCTAATAAAGTATTATGATTCAGCTATTAAACTGGAAAATACCTTTTATTGTATTTGGCTCTGTCTAAATTCTAAAGATATATTAATGAATTGTAAAAAATAAAAGCGATAAAGGAGGTCAATACATTATGCATATACACACACCTACATGTTCAGGTTGGCATCGATACTAGGTGTAAATTTGTTGTAATTCTCCTTCTGTCACTGTTCCCATTTCACTACCGTCTCCACCACCTTTCACCACTCCCTCTATCCCTCGCTGTTGTTCTCTGCTCTCCTCCAAAAACTGCCTGTCTTCACACAGTCCTGCCACCTTTTTCACAAAAACAGCTTCATCGCTGATCCAACCAACAACCGATTATAGGCCTCTAGGCTTTTCCATGCCCACCATTACCACAAACCATCAGATGCAGCAATCCAACAGGAAGCCAGTGGAGTTTGCAATGGGGTTTGGTTGCCATGGCTAAGTCAGGATGATTTCGACAGAGTGGTACAAACCACTCATTCAGGATTGCTGGCAGTTTCCGATGCAGAGGGCCGGCCAGGCAAGAGCAAAATTCTATGGCCACGACTTGATCGATGCCTTGACCTAACAGACACCTATCTTCAAGCAGAAGTACAGACTAAATGCAGTTTCTGAAATGCAAACAACACAGGAAGTTCAATTATGGTCTGACCTCTTTAAAGGATTTTGATTTGAAAGTCATCAAATAATGATAGATGATCATCAAGAGAGCAATCATTAATAAATTGAGACCAAAGCAGAGTTGATTGATTTAACATTAGAGATGTATATGCACGTCGACTTGTGAACACTGTTTATTCCTGTCAAATTAAATAACTTCCGTGTTTTGATAGTAATAGTATTAGTAATAATAATAATAATTTATTTAATTTGCAATCATCAGAATTCAGATAGAATAAAAGTACAGTACTTACAAAATATGTTAATAATGTTTGATAGCACTCAACAATTGTTACGTTAAATGTTCTTAAAGTATTGATATATAAATCACAATAAAAAGTATCAACAATAACAGAGTGAGTGAGTGAGTGAGCGAGCGAGCGAGTGAGTGATGCATCGTTGACGCCTGGTTAAATCTAGCCTGCCTTGTCCTTAGTTGCCTGCCTTTTAGACAGCCCACTATTGACTTTGACTAAACTAATGTCAGATGACAGAACTAACCAGGGTTGGGTTTTTCCTGGGAAAACCGGTTTTGGACAGGGCAGTGAAAAAAAACTGCCATAGACTGGGAAAAACAGGCATAAACCGGGAAAAACTGTTATAAACTGGGAAAAACTGTCCATTACTGAGATTAACATTGTCTAGTTCACTGGGAAATTTAGTTAATATCCATCTTAAGCAAACAGTTGTATTAAATATCCATCTTAAGCAAACAGTTGTACTAGTTACCATGTCTGGCTATATTCCTTTTATTAGTTTAAAGCAGGAAGTCTGTGTCATGAAAGTGTCATTCTTCAGTTAGCCATTAAATGCCTTTGTTACTCTCACAAGGGTCCATGCCAATTATTGCTAGTTGAGTCTTCTGAAGAGGCCTGGTGACTCAAGTCAGACAGGTGGCACCAGTATTGTCTGATGCCAATTTGCAGTCTGATTAAAGTATGACTGGGATATTGAGCCCTGGACATTGACAGGTGCTAACCACTGCTAACCCATCCTCTCAGTAAATAGTAGCATGGTCAGTATGTCTGCCAGCATGTCTTCTAATATGGGCTATAGAACTACAGACAGCTGTGGACATTGTCTCTATGAGCCCAACATCAGCTCCAACTTAATCCAATTTGCATGACCCTGTATTGTGCTGGGAAACTATGTTCCTTGAACCTTCCCAAATGTGTATATAGCATGGCCTCTATCTCCCAGTCTTAGTAGACATACACATTCTGTTCTAGCAGCATTGAAAATAAGCATCATGAGTGGTAGAGGCAGAAGACCTGTAGGTAATATATTTTAGAATGTCATTTTTGTAGCTGTTTTTTAAGTTAAACTATATTATAATTTACCAGAATCAATTATATATTCATTCTAGTAATGTTACACTAGCTTTTATTGCAATACAACTTCAAATACAATCCCTTTGAGGGTTCTTCCCGGTTTTTCCCAGGGCGGTATTTACCACCTTGTAAAAACTGGGCCGGGAAAAACGTGCCAACCCTGGAACTAACAAGCTGTAGATGTTCATTAGCACTATTGCTCTTAATTTGTTGATTTTAGTGTTTTATTGATTGATGAATTGTTGCGAATGTTATGTAACTAAAATCTTACTTGATAAAAAAATACATGTCGTTTCAGAGGAGTCCCATCATATGTAACTTGGGACAGTGTCACTCACTTCGCATCTACTTATATATTGTTTCAGATGACAATACCGTTATCTGTGGCTTTGTTTTATTGTTATATAGGACAATCCCATCATCTGTGACTTATGAAAGGGTCGTCCACTTTGCCTGAAGATACTTATGTGTTGTTTTAGATGACAATCCCATCATATGTGACTTGTGTAATTATTGTTGGATTTCCTTTTTTAAATACTGGGATAACTTTGGCCACTTTTAGTTTATCGGGGAATACCCCTGTATTAAAAACTTGTGTTAGTAAAAGCGTCAGAGGTATGATAATGGTTGGAGCTAGTTTTTTTAATAATTTGCTGGAGATTCCATAAAATCCGCTACTATTTTTTGTTGGAAGTGTTTCTATTGTTTTTAGTATTGTTTGTTCATCGGTATTGCTTAATTCAAACCTGTAATTTTTTTCTTCAGGTAGTGTTCAAAGTTTGTAAGTTATTATTTGCCAGGTTTATCCCAATATTTGTAAAAAAAAAAATGCATTGAATATATTGGCTATGTCTAGTTTGTTTGTTATTTCAGTGTTATTTATGTTAATTAGTGTGGGGAAACTTTTCTTGTTGCCGTTTCTTGAAATAATTTCATTTATTGTTTTCCATGTGTTTCTAATATCGGATTTATATTTAGCAAAAGTAGACGCAAGGAACTGTTGCTTAGCTGCACGTATTCTTATCTTTAATATTTTATTGTATGTCTTAAGGTTAATATATATTATTTCATAC
Organism: Lamellibrachia luymesi; assembly: GCA_009193005.1. NCBI lineage: Eukaryota > Metazoa > Annelida > Polychaeta > Sabellida > Siboglinidae > Lamellibrachia > Lamellibrachia luymesi. The sequence goes on from SDWI01001927.1 coordinate 49,591, forward strand.
TCTCTTGAGGTGGGATTTGTTAATTTCATTGTTTTGTATAGATTGTCTCAGAATCTTATTGAGTTTAGTAGTCCTCTTGTTATCCATTTAGATTTGTTATGTTTATATTTGTTAAATTTCACTAATTTACACGACATATGCTTTAATGTAATTTATTATATGATTCAGCATTACTAATCTCATTTATACATTTTTTTATAGCTTCATCATTTTGCAGGTGTATTTTAATAATATTTGGTATTTTGGTGAGAGCAATGTCCAGTAAAACAAAGCAAGGTTGGTGATCGGATAATATTTGTTTAGCAGGATACCGGCAGTGGTAGCCTTTGTTGTTTGGTAAACTTTGCAGAACACATTATCTATTAATGTACCACTTGTGTGAGAAAACCTAGTTGGAAGGGTAATTTGAGGAAACAGGCTATGGGATGTCAGCAAGTCAAAGAATTCACTACACATTCCATTTCCGTTAATTTTGAGTAGATTTAAGTTGTAGTCCCCGGCTATATTAATACTTCTATAACATTTTTCAAGGGACAGTATGAGTGAGGTGAATTCATTAATAAATCTCTTAACATTCTTGGTGGTCTGTATATATTGCCAATTATTATTGGTTTGGGTAACCCTCCCCCTTTTACATATATTATTTGTCCCTCCCAATGTTCATACATATTTAAATTTAAGCATACTTCGTATTGGAATTTGTTATCAACATATATTATTAACCCTCCTCTGTCACTGCTGCTCTTACCCTGAATTATCATATCCCGGTAATTGTATATTGAGAGAATAAGTCTGATCGGTTATCCAGCATTCTTGTAGACATATGACATTGAATTTATACTCTATATTGTGTAGTTCTTCAATGAATGCTTCCAATTCATCAAATTTAGCATATATATATTGTATATTTAAACTTAATATTGAGATAATTTTCTTTTTTTCATTCACTAAGTTCTTAAATTTATCAAGATCATAATACGATGAGTGTTTTATTACTTGTAGTTCATTATTATTAATGTCGAGAATGCTGATTAAGCTGTTGTTTTCAAGCCCACCCAAATGTGAAAGAATAGAATGATCTGAAAGTTCCAACATTTAATCAATATTTTTAAAGGCCTGTTAATTATATATATATATGTGCACAGGCGTGAACTGTAATACATGTAACACACGAGGATGTTTGCCTTTTGTAGATAAGAATGTGATAAGTGAGTGTATATCATTGTAATAGATGTATTTGTTCGTGGAATTCAATGGATGCTACTGTGATATTTTAGAAACATTATATGTGGATGCCCAAAAAAGCATCGTAGAAAAACATGAACAGAAACTCAACATAGCGGCTGACAGCGATGTGGAGTAACCAGCTCTGTGTCAGACAGAACGACTAGCAGGCGGTATATTAAATCAAAATATAATGTGATGCAAATAATATAATGCAAATAATGACTAGTCCACGTTCTAACTATCACTCAGGCACTATGCGTGGACAACAGAAAATTCAAAAAGCGGTATATTATATCAAAATATTATGTGATGCAAATAATATAATGCAAACATTGGAGGCAACAACTGATGAGGTGTCACCTTGTCGCACATCAACACAATACAGGTATAACATTGATTGTCAGTGTACCTCAGCAAGTGCGACACAGTTAGTAACTGTTTAAGTCTCGTGGGGAGTTGATCCTCTTGATCAAGTTGTTGTTTTCCTTGACAACAACGTGTCCATTGTGAGTCCATTCTGCTATCTTTTTTTTCTGCACGTAATTTTCTTGTTTGGAAAGCCATAAATGATCTTCTCAGTGAAAGGTCCCCGTTGATGTAGAGACGAAGGGCCGGCTCTGCTGACTTGTGATTCTTTAGGAAACCTTGGGTGCTGTAGGCTGATTCCCGCATTCGTTCAGATTTAAATCTTATGATCAAACATCTGGGACGTGCGGGATCAGTCAGGCGTCCGAGTCGATGACAGCGCTCAATGTCTTGATCAGACAAGGGAGGACTCATCTTCATCTTCTGGTTGAAGATTTCTAGCACTTTGGCACGGGCGTCCTCGCCAGTGCCCGACTCAGCAATTCCCTGGATACGCACGTTGGCTCGTCGGCTATATAGCTCCGTGTCGTCGACGCTCACCTCGAGTTTGTCGATTCTGTCCTTCAATTCATAGATCAATTTGTCTTTTGCATCAATTGTTTGATACAGACGGGTTATTTCTAGTTTCATGTCTCGAATTTCTTCTATCAACATATGGTGATATATTGCAGATTTTATCTTTGCAACAATTTCCTCATCTCCTAGGACTCTGAGTGCGAAGATGTTTTATAGGTCTTCTTCGGCATTGGCGCTACCTTTTCGTGATGGCTTGTTACAAGGCATTTTGCTGTGCGTAGTTTCGCCGTGGCTTAGCCGTCAAGGGATCGTATGTAACACCGCAACGTGGTAACGCGGATCACACAATGTTGTCTACAGCTTGTCATGCTTGACTGGTCAGCGAGTCAACGGTCAGCAGGTCCACTACCCAACTACCGCTCAGGCACTAGGCGTGGACAACAGAAAATTCAAAAGTTCGGCACAAATATCCCCTTTCAAGACTTACCGCCAGCAACACCTGTTATCTGAACTTTACTCGTTTCAATGTCTCCGACGCACCAACTTTATCTTTTCATATCACCACTTTATCATGTGCTAGCGTTTGACCGTCCAGGGATTACGTCGCTGCCACTAAGTAGCCATCTGTTTCAACAGTTGTTGGACTGTCGGTTAGCCAGTAGCTTCCTTGACCACTAGCCATCTGGGCATTTGCCTGGAACGACAATCTTTCTTCAATCTTGTTAACAGTAAAATCAAGAATATCACGCCAGGGGTTTTCTCAGAATGTGTACTAAAAGTGGGAGATTGCAGTCATTTCTATGGTTAACTAAGGGCTTACTTGTTAACTAGCGAGACCGATAAGCACATATGCAGCTCTATAAAAATCAGGTAAATTATACTGCAAGTGATGTATCAAGGGAGGCTAGCTTACACAGATCCAACGTAAAGTCACAAACAAACATGTTAATTAGTCATAAAAAGGACTATTTTAGTAATAGTAAACAAAGGCCAACATATGATAATAACTTTTGTGCGTCCCTGTTCATGAATATGCTTAATTAATCTGTTTCGTCATGCCTCTGAGCTCAGGTTCCTTAGGATATAGGCACCATATAATTAATTATTATTATTATTACATAACCTGAGTTTGGTCGCAAACATCATGGCCATATCCTATTAGCAAGAATAGGAAGATGTGTATAAAATATGTTTTAATTTGACAAGCGAATTTTTATACACTACCCGCACTCGTGACATAGGGTTATCTAACAATGAAATTAAAATGTGTGTTTTCCTTGTAAACCACTGGCGTTATATACTTAATTGTAGTAACATAGGTCCATCAACTCAAAACAATGACTTTTATTTCACTTTAAATTAACCCGTGATAACAGTTAGAGTTTTAATAAAAAGTCCATTACCTTTTAAGTGTTGTAGTTTTGGGCTATGCTTCAGTAGCCAATTTTGTTGGCCACATTGAAATGAGGATCAGACAGACACATTTTCAGTATATATTTAACTATATAATTTGGGTTTAAAAATTGCACTTAACATTCACATTACAATTCCTGGCCAGCTGCCAGTAGACTGTGGACTAGTGCTGTTGACGCTATGTCTGATACTCAATATCAGAGAGAATAAGACAGTAACTGTCTTTAATTCTGTGTCTTCTTCTTTCAGGTGACCGTGATGCGTGTGGACAGCTGTTTGTGTCACAAGTGTCTACAATGAACTGATGAACCTGCAGACTCACGTTGACAATAACAAATGTCCAGTTCTACTGGTTTCACTGGGGAGAAACCCTATAAATGTGATACCTGCGGTGTACAATTCTCAGACAGTGGTACTTTGAAGAGACATGTCCTTATCCATACTGGGGAGAAACCCTACAAATGTGATACCTGTGGTGCACAATTCTCAAGAAATAGTAATTTGAAGACACATGTTTGTATCCATACTGGGGAGAAACCCTATAAATGTGATACCTGTGGTGCACAATTCTCAGACAGTGGTAACTTGAAGAAACATATCCGTATCCATACTGTGGAGAAACCCTATAAATGTGATACCTGTGGTGCACAATTCTCAGACAGTGGTAACTTGAAGACACATGTTCGTATCCATTCTGGGGAGAAACCCTACAAATGTAGTATATGTGGTGTACAATTCTCAGACAGTGGTTATTTGAAGACACATGTCCGTAATCATACTGGGGAGAAACCCTATAAATGTGATACCTGTGGTGCACAATTCTCAAGAAATTGTGATTTGAAGATACATGTTCGTATCCATACTGGGGAGAAACCCTACAAATGTGATACCTGTGGTGCACAATTCTCA
>SDWI01001927.1:54438-70133 GCA_009193005.1 Lamellibrachia luymesi
AAAAAAATTCTATAAACATCAATCGATTGATAGCAAACTCTTCCACAAAAGTGTGGTTAGCTCTGAAAAGAGCTGTTTGTTTTATGTGACTCGGAAAACAGCCATAGTTTGTCGTGTTGAGTCTGTACATCTTTCAGTTCTCACTGTGCGGTTTTGCAGCCTCGACCAAGCCCACGGCTTGTCTTAGGGGGTGGTGGTGAAATGTCATCATCACTGTCTGATGACACCGGTTCAGTGGGCTTCCCAGATGGTTTTGCAACTGTAGGGAGAGGTGTTGTCGTGTCTTGGCAATGTTCTGTGGTGAAGGGGCGTATCTCCTCGTACAAATATCATTGCCGCTTCGCATCGAGTCCTTTGGACACAATGATCTGTGGCATTGTACGACTGCTCAGCAATTTCCACTTCACGAGTGGCTGCTCGAGAAATTTGCTGTCTGCGAACTCCTGCACGCGCATGTTTAACGATCCTTGCGCAAAGTGGAAGTGATGGTACTTCTTGATGTTTTCCGGTACAGCCGCTTAACAATTCCGAAACACCAATCGCAGCTGAACTTGGTGTGGCCGGTCAGTAGGAACGACAAAGTGATGGTCATGTGACGCCCGGTGAGTACTCGCCACATCATATACCACATCATGCCTCACTCGCCACGCCAAAGAGACCAAAGTTTTCTCAGACCGCCACATGCTCAGATTAAATACAAGCACACAACACGGTTTGTATGATGACAGTGTTCATTGGCATTGCTAGGGAATATTCATATATGCATAAATATATACATATATCAAAGAAAGGGTACTCACTTGTTCTGCTATTCAAAATGCGTAATGATGAAAATGATGAAAGCCCAGTAGTCTGCTGCAGGAAAACATCAAAGACATGTCATGGTAATATAACTACAAATATGCCACTGACTGTAAGTATGGCATAACTTCAACATGACATGGGCATAACAAAATCAAGAGGCGCCAAAGGCAAAGTCAAGGCCAAGGCGTTTAATCAAAAACATCTCACTGTACAATATAAGACATGCCTGTTGAATATCATCGATTATGTGCTTTGTATGCGGTTATGAACATATTCTAATATTTAATTCATTCCAGCAAAGCAGAGGCAAAGGGCGATAATATGCACAATTAATACTATTTTCATATTCAATACGTTACCCGTATATTTTTAGTAAACTTAAAGTTCGATCCATGTCACAATTATCATAAATTAAAAACTCGATCATACAAAAAGATAACGTAGTTCTTCTGGTACTCACCCAATGCAAAATAATAAATCTAAGTATAAAAAACTCCTGCGTCCATGTTTTAAAAATTTGTCGCTCGATTGGTCGCGAAAAAGCGGCGCGCCGGTCACATGACCGGCGGACTGCGGCGTACGCCGGCGGCGAATGAATCGAGTGCAGCCAGTGTTTGGCATAACTTCAGAAGCTTCTCAAACTGTGAGTCACTATCATGTCTATAACTAAATCAGGCATATTGTTAATAACATGTGGCAAGTTGTATTTAAGACATTTATTAACAAATTCATGTTTAGTTATGGAAGTATAGTTCAGTTGTTCTACGAGTGTTATAGTTGTATTTGCTGGCATTTGAGGTTATCTGACAATTTAATAAGTAGACAGGTAGATTTTGATGTCTATGTATTCTTAATAAAAGTCTTCTACTTGTGTTGAGTTTTTTAAAAGTGGTTCTGTATGTGAAATGTATTTGCTTAATGTTGTAATTCGTACTGATTTTCACTAATCTGTTTCCTTGATATCCCCATGTCGTAATCCAATAATTAATATGCAGTAATATCAATGCATTATATAAAATTATTTAATAGTTTAATTTCTAAGGGTAGCACACGTTTTAATCTGTTTAGTATTCCTGTAGTTTTGGAACACTTGTTTGAGATTTTTGTCGGTGTGTTTTTTCCAATATAAGTTAGTATCTATATTTAAGCCTAAGAAGTTAAATTCTTCCACTTTCTCAATGTCAATATTATTTATTTTGAGAATTAATGTATGTGTAATTTTGTTTGCCGTTTGGAATGTCATACATTTAGATTTGTTATTTAGTGACAGCTTGTTAATATTAAGCCACACTACTATTTCAAATAAAATCTTCCGGGTACTAGTTAACCCTCTCTTCAAGGCTTATAGACTCGGTTTGTGTGCACTAGTGCCCTGCGCGGGCCTATAATTTGAGCCCAAGTCCGGCCCGCAATTAGCAGTTAGAGTCTAGGCCCGCAGCAATTTTTCAAGCCCGGCACAGGCCCGCAAACTAGAATTTAGGCCACGCCCTACCCAGACCGTGAATGTTTGGCCCAGGCGCGGCCCGGCCCGCAAGTTTCAGGCCCATACCCGCGGGCCAAAGACGGGTAAGCCCGCGGCCCGCTAAGTTTAGAGAAGATAAAACTATAATCTTATAAGAAATACGAAACACAAATAAACTGTAAAACAGACTTATTATTTTATTAAATAAAAAAAAATAACACATGAACATTGTATAATGTTTACTACTGAAATACTAATGTCAGTTGTTGTTTAGTAGTGTATAGCTAGTACTAGCTACTACTATATGTCACCCACTGGCACTGACACCCAGTGGCATTTCCAGCAGGCCTGCAGTAACTAGCCTGAAACAGATCAGGTTGAGGGGAAATTGTAAATACTAAATAGTAGTCACTAGTTCACACAATTGAAAAATACCAGTTACCTACTGGGGTGGGTATTGGGTACTGGCACTACTGGGCAGTGGCCAGTGGGCTGGTCATTCAGGCGGGCAATGTTTGGTGGGAAGACCTAGACAATAGAATGTCCACTGGTTTGGTCAAAGGGTGATTAAGTTGATGGTTAATCATGGCTTCATTGCCTCTGCAAATATATCTAAAGTAAACATTTGGGGCTGGCTGCTTCCATCCAGGTGAACTTAAGTGGCCTGGGGTCAGATCTATGCAAAAGGGTACATTCATGCAAAAAATATGCGGTTTACAAAGTCGACATCACGGATTAAGGGATATGAAATTAAGTTTGAGCTGAAGAAGAATGATGGGAAACATTCATTAACTGTGATGAAGTCAGTGAAACAAGTGCCACTACTCCAGTCACAGTGTCTTGGAAAGCCAGTACATGCTTAAAGAATTACAATACAAAGATATGGGCATGCGACTATGCATATATTTTATGTGAAATGTCTCTATTAAAAGAATGCACATTATTAAAATGATACCATAGGAAGTCACATTGTTGAAAAGAGGTTACACTGCATTCCAATGTATAAAGCACTAGTGTCATTCATAATTCCATGCAAGGTCTCAATTTGCAACTATATAATACTAAAGAAATAATTTTAAGCATTCATTAACCCGAATTACAATTTAGAATAAGTTTTTATTAATAATAAAATTAATAATCTGGGTTTTATATGTATATATAAAATATATAATAAAAATATATATAAAATAAAATATTTTTATTATGTCCAGGCTCAGTCCAAGCCCAGCCCGGCCCGCTTACACTAAGCCCCGGCCCAAGCCCGATGTGTTTAAATTTTTTTCAGCCCAGACCCGCTCGGGCCCGCAATATGTAGGCCCAGGCCCGGCCCGGCCGGCCCGTGAAATTATGTAGAGGCCCGGACCCAAAGCCCGGCCCGTACAGGGCACTAGTGTGCACACGTGCTAAAGTGCTGTAAGAGAAAGTAATAAAATATTTGGAAGAAAGAGAAAAGATGAAAACGTGCGTGTAGAACTGCAATTCGAGGAGAGGAAAAGTTGATAGCGTGAAAAATGCAATATCAATTAATGTGGCAAGCTGGAGATATTCTGTCTATTGTACGGGGGTAAAAAGCTATACTGGATGAATTGCTTAGTAATTACGGGGAGTTGAAAAGCTTCATAATACGTGTGTCGGGAAGGTCTCACCAGGGGTGATGAGGTCCAGGGCGATTATACCATGTAATGTCTTATAAAACATGAAAAGGCGGATGTCGGTTTTCCTTTGTTGGAGGCTGCGCCAGTGCAAGTGTTTGATCATGGTGCTGACACTTGCTTCACGGTTGTAGTTGTTACAAACATACCGTGCTGCCCGTCTTTGGACCATCTCTATTTTTTTTTTACGTTTGTGTGTAGGGGTCACATATGGCAGCGGCATATTCTAACTGGGGTCTAACTAAAGTGAAATAAGCACTGGTTTAAACATTTTCCTGGTCAATTCTGAGATTTCTTCGTAGGAAACCTAAGGATGCATTTGCTTTTTTTGTGACATCATTTATGTGTTTATTCCAGGACAGTGTTTTATTTATGACCACACCAAGATATTTCGCATTGTCCTCCTTTACGAGTATGTGGCCAGGAAGAGTGTTACGGGATCTGGTTATGTGGAGTACATTCTGGGGGTGGAACTCCATTTGCCATGTTTCTTCCCACTTGGCCAATTTGTCTAGATCTTGTTGAAGTGCTGTCGCGTCAGAACAATTGGATATTGTCATGTAGATAATAGTGTCATCAGCAAAGAATCGGACAGTAGATTTGAGGTTATTAGGTAGGTCGTTTATATAGATAAGAAAGAGGATGGGGGCAATCACTGAACCTTGTGGGACTCCACTGATAACAGGAGCCCAGTCCGAATAAATACCTTCACATGCCACGCGTTGCTTTCTATCCTTCAAAAATTTCTCAATCCAAGTGTTTACTTTTATTGTAAGTGTTTACGATACATACAAATCAAATCAAGGCAAGTCCTATATAATAATGTAAAGAGAACAATGGGGGAAGAAAATTGTATAATGTTATACTCCCAGTATATATTTCAATACTTATATGTCATGGTATTAAACACAAAAACAGCGTGCAGATGTAGAAAGACTAATCGTGATTGTGAGACATGTTATATATTAACATCATTGTTTAATATAAATTGCTTAAGTATACATTTGTAGTTCATTATTGAATAGGAAGTAAACTTGAGTCTTGTGTTAAAATAATTCCAAATTATAGCACCCTTAATTCTTACAGAACGAAGTCTTATTTCTAAAGTTGCCATGGATATGTGTATTTTAGAAGATTGTCTTGTATTGTAACTATGAACATCATGATTTAAACATATTATCACAATTTGTAGGTAGAAGACCACTGTTGTATTTATACATAAACATTTGTATTGAATATACATATAGTTGTCTAAACGTTAAGATGTTTAGTAGTTTAAAGACATTAGCAATATCATTGACATATAATAGAAACAGCAATGGCCCCAGTATTTTGTTAGTTATATCATCCAATTCATCACCCTGTATAAATACACTAGTGTCATCAGCAAATAATAAAGAGAAAAGAATATCTGAGACATTAGCAATATCATTGACATATAATAGAAACAGCAATGGCCCCAGTATGGAACCTTGAGGCACTACACAAGTAATAGTGAGTTTAGTGGAGCTAGTGTTATTGCAATACACATATTGACTTCTATTAGATAAATACAAATTTGTAAGCACTTTTTATCCGTTTGAGTAATTATTCTACCAACTCGTTCGAGTGATACATAATCAGCTGTTAAGTCTAAATTCATACTGATTAAAAAAAATAGCTTAGAATCTAAGACTTAAGAAATAGTTGGAAGGAGAGAAATAGGCATATAATTGTTGAATAATGTTGGGTTATCGTTCTTGAAAATTGGAATTACTTTTGTGATTTTAAGTTGATCAAGAAATATGCCTGTATTTATGACTTGGTTAATTACCAAGGTTAAGGGTATAATGATTTCTGGTTCAATTATAAAAAATAGAAGAAATGCCATCTACTGTTTTTTGTTGGGAGACAGACATGCCAAGTCTACCGGTTTTCCCGGTAGACCACCAGGTTTTTCACCTCTTCTACCGGTCTACCGGTCGGTAGAACATTTCTAACGGTTTTTTTGGAAAATGTTTTTTTCCTCATTTTATCGGTAAAATCGGAACCGTTGAGTTAAAAATCTCGACTTTCCGTCAGCCTCGATTCCGGCGGCCAATGATATCGCAGCAACGTGCCATCGTGATCTCTGCTATATAATTACAGCGAATATAGCTCCCCGCCAGAACAGTTTACATTTTTCTTTCGCTTGAGTTATTTCTATCTACAATTTTTAATCATTGACCGCTAGTTTCTCTATGGCACGATGAAGCGTGCCTCGGCGGCTAAGCCGCGGGCACCGCCTAAGAAGGCGAAGTGTGCCAACGCATACAAGGTTGCCTTCGAGGCCGATTTTCCGTGGATCGGAAAAAGTTCGCGATCGACGAACCATGCATTTTGCTGTTCGTGCAATCGGCACTTTTCCAATGCGTCTGTCCATTTAGGCAATTTATTATGATTACTGAATGTACAATATTACTTAGTAGTCGTTATAAAAAATGGTTGACTGTTAGTGTTATACACCGCTTATGGAGTAACGAGGAATGCAGTATTGGCGGATTGGCGGCTACGCCTACGGCTACGGCTACGAATTTCTTTTGCCTTGAACTTGGCCACCTTGGTACCGGTACTTGGTACTGTCAGCACTGCTGAAGTGCAAGTTGAACGAGGACACTATCTGTACCAAGTTCGCTCCCTGTGAGCGCACACTGCGGCTGGCGCGTGTCGCGTGAACGTCATACAACGACTTGTGCACTATCTCAGCACAGGAGCGAGTGTGAATTTTATTTAGAGCATTTTGTTGTACAGCTGTATCTGTATGTTGTTTGTATTTTGTGTATTTATACACTAGTGTATTTTTTATTTATGTCATTTGCACATTCCAGGCAGTTTTTACATTTATATTTATCAATCTCAGTCAGAATTGTGTATAGCTTTGTATATTTCTTGCATGGTATTTTTATTTTATTTATCAGTATTGCTTTATTTAACGCTATTATTCTGTAATCTGTGCCATTTTATCAACATGGTGTTTCATGCTGATCTGTGTTTGCTTTTACGTTGCTGCATGCATGTCTAGCATGTTTGTAATTATTGTTGTATAATTTTTATACATTTTTATCATTTGAAAAGATATAGAATGTGCGTGTTTGCGTAATTGAAAGTGGAGCTATTTTTACTGCTATATGTTTTTTATCCATTACCTTTATTTTTATGCTCCTTTCGTTATGCTCAGTATTTTTACCTGCATTTTAGCCTGTTGTATAATTGTTATTTATGTACCTATATGTACCTTAGTTAAATTGTATATAATTACCATTTCTTGTATGTATTAAAATAATGTGTTTAACCATTGTGGTTAGTTGTGTGTTTGTTGTGCTGTGTATCGAGTATGTTTGCCGGTCGTCGACCGACGACGTGACGTCGCAAACCCGAATGTTTTGTCGTACGCGCTAATCTACCCCTTTCGGGCCTTCCGAACGTGGCAAGTCTGTTGGGAGATCATTTATTGTTTTCCTTGCAATTTCTTCATTAATTGCATTCTTAAGAGCAGATTTAACTTGTGTATTTAAGTAGTAGTCACAATCCTTGTTTCCTCTACGTTGAATGTTCTCTGCAATAGTTTGACCTATGTTTGCAAAATAGTTATTGAATTTGCTTGCTATATCTGATTTATCAGTTATACTAGAACCATTTACTTTAAAATGTGTCGAGGATGTATGTTTTTTTTATTTAAAAACAAAATTCATTAATGGTTTTCCAAATATTTCCTATGTCATTTTTTAATCGGTTAAATCGTGATTCACAATAGATTTGTTTAGCTGCATGAATATTTCTTTTTACTATGGAGTTCAGGTGAATTAGCGACAGACATTTCTAATCGTTTATCAAGTGTGACCCGATATCTAATATATTTTAGCAAACCTTGAGTGTCGTATGTCGAATTTTTATGTTTGTATTAATTAAATTTAATTGTTTCAGTTGCCATGTACTTATTTTTAGTGTCATGTTATAATTTAGATTGGGATCCTCATTTTGATCGTTATGTAGTTTATTGTAAAAGTTATAAGAAACAATTTTGATTTTCTGCATGGCTTCTACGCTTTGTGTATTTATTTGTATACATTTGAGAGGAAGTTCTGTTTGATAATAATGTATACAATTAAAAATTAATGTTGATGATCTGAGAAAGTTGTTTGTGGAAATCCCACCAATACTTTCTAATATGTTTTTATTTAGCTTGCAAAACAAATTATCTATCAGTGTTCTGTTGATTCTAGTGAAACGAGTTGGAAAAGAAATTTGAGGGTAAAGACTATGTGACATTAAAGTATCAAATAAAATTATATTACAGTCTCCTGCCATAATGATAATTATTCCTATTGTTATTCTCCAGAGATGATATAACTGATGAAAATTCATCAATTAATTTTTTTTTTCGTTGCATGATCTTGGAGGTCTATATATATTTACAATGGTCATCGTCTTTGATAAGCTATTTATAGTTATTTTAATTATTAGTCCTCCCAGTGTTCGTACGTATTCAGAATCATTTTTAGTTTATATTTATATTTATTGTCCACATATATTAGTATTTAAGATTGATAAATTGGTGAACTTATCAAAATCATAATAGGACGAGCAGCGTATTACATAAGGCTCGTTATTTTCACCATTATTTAAATTTGTACCTAAACATTACATGGTTGTTTTGACCTACTCCTAAGTAGGAGAGGAAAGCTTCATCGAACGTTACTGTGCCAGCATTTGTCGAATTGGTCATGAGTGTATTTAATGATATTAATATAAGTGTAAATAAGAAATTTGTGAGTTTTGCGAATGAGTAAATCGATATTTGTTGTTGTTCCGTGCATCAATACCGAGGTCCGAGGTACACTTCATGTAAATAAGTGAGTGAATTGAGATGCACCTTGGATCACGGTCATAAAAAGATGACCCAGAGAGATAATATTATATGGGTTATTATCAAATTGCAGTACAAATTAGGTTGCCAGAAAACGAATAAAAAATTATCGGGAGTAGTTTTATTGATAGTTTTATATTTGCAACATATTCTGTGGCTGATTTTAGCATATCGTCTGTCTAGAGTCAAAACTGCGTAAGTCCATTTTTGGTCAAACAAATATTATCATTGAAAAATAATCCTCTAACACAAACCGATACAGGAGCAAAACAAAGCGACGTTTTTGAAAATCAAAATCACACAAGTCCATTATATACGAGCTTCGCCTAAACTTGCATTTGTTGGGTCATCAGAGTTTGGCCTCGGCGTTATGAGATTAAGCTCTCTATCAGAAATGTGTGTTTACAAGTGAAATGTAACGTGCCAATTTAATATCTAGTGAGTTAAAATAATTCACAAAACGATAAGCAGAAAAGGAATGAAAGGGAAACCGCTCGGAAACTCGGCCCTAGATGTTCATCCAAGTTTTGCAAGCAGTCAGCAAAACGTGCATGTGGTGAAATAGAATTTGGCAGCCAACATACATTTCCACCTTACATTTCCAACATACATTTCCACCTTAGTGGATGTTACGCCCAAAGCAAGTCAACGTAAAAGAGAACATAAAAAACACGCCGCCAGAGAGGGGCCACATTGCACTACCATTTGAAAGTGAATGGACCAAAAAAACAAGTGTGCCAACATATGTTTTTAGAAACATTTGGCTTGAACAGTAACACAGTGGCTCATTGGGTGGCCGGAGCTGCCCATGGTGTTCATCAAACCGAAGGCGAAAAGAAACACCCGCAGAAAAAAAGCTGAAGGAAAACAGGAGTCACGTCAAAGACTTTCTTGGTACTCTTCCCAACATGCCATCACATTACTGCAGGGCAAACACAGCAAACGGCTATCTGGAGCCGATCATTCAAAACAAAAACATTGTACACGCTGTACCATGTGTGGTGTAACGAGAACAACAAGAATGCAGCTTCCAAGTGGTTACTGCACTGTGTTTTCGAAGAAATGAAACATGAAACAGGAAATATATCCGAGGAAACCCATAAAGCGCACATATTAAAGAAGGATTTGGCCATAGCTGAAAAAGCTATGGACAAAGAAACTGCACTGGTTGGTGGGAAAACAGTGATATTGACAACCGACTTGCAGGCTATCCTGTTGACTCCTGCAATATTGGCCAGTGCTGTGTATTACAAAACAAAGCTATGCTGCCACAATTTCACTGTACGTGACATGACCTTGAAGAACGTCTGTTGCTATTTTTGGCATGAGTCGGGAGGTGGCTTACGATCTACCAGCTTTGCAAGTTGCCTTGTGGACTACCTAGATAATGAATTGAACAACAATGATGTCAATACGATAATTATCTTCAGAGATGGATGTGGGTACCAGAATAGAAAAATAGCCATGTCAAACGCATTAACATTTTATAGCAAAATGACAGGAGAGACCGTTGTTTAAAAGTATCTCACTAAAGGACACACTCAGATGGAGGTGGACTCTGTGCACAGCCTATTAGAACGCAGATTAAAGAAGAAACTAGTGTACAACCCAGCTGGTTATGTTACCGTCATGCAAGAAGTAAGACCAAGTAACCCCTACTGTGTCAAATATATGAATCACAGCTTCTTCAAGGACTATTCCTCTCTTACATACCGCACAAAATATACGACCAGGTAACAAAGCAGGGTATATGCTCAGGTCCATGACCTTGTTGCATTGAAGTACAATCCCAATGGCAGTGTTCAGTACAAGGTGGCATTTGATGAAGAGTGGGCCGAGCTCCCTCAGAGGGAGAGGGCTGTTACAGTGTCTGCAATTCCACACCTGTATGACACTCCACTTAAGATAAGCAATCTGAAATATGAACACCTCCAGCAGTTTAAGAGAGTGATACCATCAGACTGCCATGGCTTTTACGACAACATACCTCACATGTAGAGAATGAGCATGCTGCCCATGCCGCAGATCTGTGAACTGGGCAGCCGCGATGCAACCACACTTCCACATGTTGAATGCTTTGTCGATGGACTTGTCTTACCAGTTACATGGACTTTAAATGTATCACGGAGAGAGACTCTCTGACCTATGTGTTGAGAATAACCTAGTCATAGGTGGAACTCTATTCAAGCACAGAAACATTCACAAAACCACCTGGAGGTCCCCAGATAATAACACTGTCAGCCAGATCGACCATGTGATAGTCAATCAGAAGTGGAGACGATCACTTCAGGACGTTAGAGCCAGACGCGGAGCTGATGTGGGGAGTGACCATGTGCTGGTAGTGGCAACATTGTCCTTGAAGCTACGGAAGACACAAAGAAGAGAAGAGAGACAACGGCGATTTGACACAGGAAAGTTAAAGAACCCAAATACAGAGAAAGCTTTCCAGCTGGACTTAAAAAACCGCTTTCGCATACTCCAAGAGGAACAAGAATTGAACATCGACAGTTTCAATCAGGCACTGATGGAAACAAGCAAGAAACTTTTAGGGTACAGAAGAAAAAAGAAGGAGGAATGGATCAAGTCAGACACATGGACAACAATTGATGAAAGAAAAGCAACAAAAAAGAAGCTAAACGACGCCAAATCTCAACGACTGAAGGAACAGCTGCAGAGTAGATACTCAGAACTGGACAAAGAAGTCAAAAGGAAGACGAGAGCAGATAAGAGAGCCTTCATCGAAAATCTGGCAGATGAAGCAGAAGCAGCAGCACAGACACAGAACATGGCCACACTGTACAAGATAACCAAAACGCTGACTGGCGGTTTTAAAAATAGTGATATTCCAGTGAAAGATGTGGATGGAAATGTTGTCACCTGTGAAGCAAAACAGACCCAGAGATGGAAAACACACTTCGAGACCATCCTCAACAAGGAAGCACCAAGAAATCAAGCAGAAATTCCAGAAAGCAAAGAGGACCTGAAGGTCAACACAGACCCACCATCTGCTGAAGAAGTGAGAAAAGCAATCAGGACCATGAAGTCTGGGAAAGCACCGGGTGCAGACTGTGTAAGTGCAGAGATGTTGAAAGCTGGAGGAGAAGTCACCATGGGAGCCTTGACAGAGATCTTTGAAGGAATATGGGAGACGGAAGAAACACCAGGCGACTGGAAGATGGGGCTGATCGTCAAACTACCAAAGAAAGGAGACCTTAGCCTTTGCAAAAACTGGAGAGGGATCACTCTGTTGTCTATCACTAGCAAAGTTTTCAGCAGGGTGATCCTTGACAGAATTTCAGAAGCCCTTGACCCACTGTTACGCAAAGAACAGGCAGGTTTTAGGAAAGGAAAATCCTGTGGGGACCACATCTTTACCTTAAGGCAGATCCTGGAGCAGTGCCAGGAATGGAACACGCCATTCTACGCAAACTTTGTCGATTTTGAAAAGGCTTTCGACAGCATTCACAGAGACTCTCTCTGGCGTATACTCCGGCACTATGGAATCCCCCCCAAGATTGTGAGCATAATCAAACTGCTATATGGCGATTTCAGGACCAAGGTCATTTGCGGCCAATACCTGACAGAAGATTTTGAAATCAAGACCGGAGTGAAACAAGGATGCATACTATCCCCCTTCCTCTTCTGCCTCGGGATCGACTGGGTCATGAAGGAAACAGCACTAGGAGACAAAAGCGGCATCAAATGGACCTTCACAGAAACATTAGGTGATCTAGACTATGCAGACGACATATCTCTTCTGTCGCACCGCTACAGTGACATCCAAAGAAAAAGCGATGAACTTGCAAGAAATGCCGAAAAGATTGGGCTACAGATAAACATAAACAAAACAAAGATGCTGCGAAACAACAGCCAAACAGCAGACCCCATCACGATTGGAGGAAAGGATATTGAAGAGGTGACCGAGTTCACCTACCTTGGGGCCAAGGTGTCAACAGATGGAAACTCGGAGTCTGAGATTAAGGCAAGGATTAGAAAGGCAAGAGGGGCATTTGCGGCACTGAAGAATATCTGGAAGACAAACAAGATCAGCAACAGAACAAAGATCCGCCTGTTCAAGAGCAACGTCCTAAGTGTGCTACTATATGCGGCGGAATCATGGAAAGTTACCAAAAGCATATGCCAGATGCTGGAAGTTTTCCAAAACAAGTGCCTCAGGAAGATACTGCGAATCTACTGGCCGAACAAAATCTCCAACACGGATCTCCATGAAAGAACAGGTATGCAGCCCATCTCTCTCGAGGTTAAACGCCGCAGATGGAAATGGATCGGACACGTCTGCAGAATGCCGCTGACATCCATTCCAAGAGTGGCCATGCGCTGGACCCCTGGTGGCAAGAGAGCGAGGGGGAGACCCAAGGAGACGTGGAGGAGATCAGTAGAGCGGGAGATGAAGGCTCTCGGGTGGAGTTTGCAACGGACAGGCAACATTGGCGTTCTTTGGTGTCGGCCTTATGTGTGATCCCGCACGAAGAGGATTAAGTAAGTAAATGTATCACGCGTGTTGGTAGCAGTTAGTCTATGACAGCAAATAGTGAGGAGACTTGAGGATAAATTTGATAGTTAAGACTTGACTCTGTTCAAAAATATGTGATGTGTTTCATATTTTTAAGGTACTAAAAGTTAATTATATTACAATGCAAAGCTTGTTAATTATGGACATGTTCTGGCCAAATCCTAAAACAATAGTGGGTGTTCACCAGATTTGACATTTCTCTATCATGTTTTACCATTTCCCTCATAATCAAGTATAATAAGAGGGCGTTTTGATAACGAGGCCAAATGCCTACAATAATGAACACACACAAGATGTAATATTGCAGTATATGTTTTACTGTTTACCTCATATATTTACATGTCTTTATGTGAAAGTTATCAAAATTAATTATGTCCAATTGCATTATCGTGCAAAAATAAATAAGTCCATTGTGTATTAAGACTGCGTTTTGTCTAATACAGGTCATTTCATAAACGTTTTATTGATTTACGGGAAACGTCTGTTTTGGAGTTACACATATTTGACTCTAGACAGACGATATGAGAAATAGCTCCATCATTTCAATTATATAAATCGTGACCACTTGTATAAGCTTTCACATAATCAATTATACCCCCCCTGTTACGGACACTTTATAGCACCGAGTGTATATACACACACTATATATATATATATATATATATATATATATNAATGTGTTATTTAAGTGTCCCTTTCTATTGTTTCGATCCATAAGCGCACATAATTATATAGTTTTATTTAACAAAATAAACTACGATCTCTTATTATTGCAAATTGCTAAATTTGTGTTGTTTATTTTTTCTCATATACGAGAAATACTATATAGTATGGATTTGATTTGTAATGAGCAGAATAACTCCATATGTACATGCAACGTTCCCCATCTTCTTTTCAGAATATGTATTACTTGCTTCCATTAAGGTATGCTTATGATCGGATCAGGTAACAGAGGGGACAAACTAAAACATCATTTAATTTTGATGTATAAAATCGCGCAGATAACAATACGTACATCAATAATGACTATCAGAAGTGTAGTTAACAAAGGTAATTATGATCTGGTTCATATATTTTTTGTTGAATGTATCATAGTGGGCACACATTAGAGAGGACATCTATCTTTCACAATTGAAATGTAGGCACTGGTAATCGCTATCCCTTTTTAATGTATATTTACATATAATCATGCATGTATATGCTCGTCTAGTGTAATTAATGTGCATTAATAGTACACGTAACTCTGTATGACCTGGTCTTAGTACAATGACACACTTGGGGAGTGATATGGTTGTGAATTATTTGATGTCACAACACGTTAAAATTATTCTTAATATCTATCAATTTTAAGCAAAACTACCTTACATATTAAAAAGAACCCTCACTTGGCGCTATCGACATGCTAAACATATTGAAAACCAATAGTAATTTATGTCTGTCAGATAAAATAACACACCGTAAAAAGCGCTTCCTAAAATAATACACGACGAATTACATCTACGGTAGGCTCCGTTGTTGACAATGTCATCGTCGAAGACGGCGGTGCCTCGCCAGCTTCATCCCCACTTTTCTGCCTTTTTTCGATGGCCGCGCGTGCTAAACTGAGGTGTTTCCTTCCAAACCCCTTCTTTTGTTTCACATGTTTATCGGACATTGTGCAAAAAACGGATGAAATAATAACAGTGCGAAGCGTAAACAACAATGGCGGAACTCGGGAAAAGGTCTTTGTGTAGCTGAAGTAACCAATGAGCGGATAACCTGCGGTCACGTGCTTCGTTTAGGCCAATGACAACGGCGGAAACTCATTTGGAGGGGGTCTCTTCGAGTTGAAAATGAACGGAAATTACTGAAGCTATATTTATAGCATCATAACCATCATGCAGTGCGAAAGTGAAGCTTTCCAGCCATACCAAACATGTGGGTATGTCAACAAACATGGCGGGTCTATCGGCCGGCGAACTCGCTGTTATTTTTCAATCACAGTTGCGTACCTATAATAAATCAATAATTCTAAGACAATAGGGATGCTATAAAAGTTAGTTTTTATTGCATCTATGGCATGTATTTATAAATATAGGGAACATAGATGGATAGTTAGATAACCAAGGTACACGCATACGATAAAACCTGAAAATTACCGGGGAAAAAAATAATATCAAAAAAATTTAATTGTCACCATAGTGTGTCCCCTTAAGAGTTACGTGTTGTAGTTTTGTTATATTTTAATAAATGTTTTCGCATATATCCTTCCTCCGGCTATCAGTCAGGTTTTAAAACGTTCAATGGAAACATATTACAAGTGTGTACTATATATGTATGTATGTATGTATATATGTATGTATGTATGTATGTATGTAT
>SDWI01001928.1:27517-42517 GCA_009193005.1 Lamellibrachia luymesi
ATATATATATACATATACATATACATATGTATATAAATATATATATATATATATATATACATATGTATATACATATACAAATAGGAGTAGTAGTAGTAGCAACAGCAGCCACAGCAGCAGCAGCAGCAGTAGTAGTGGTGGTACTAGCAGTAGTTTAATTATTATATAAACTTACTTTTTCTCTACTGACTTCATGAATATTTTCACGAATGCTATTATTATACAAACTACATTTTCTTGTAGAAAAGTTGATTCTCTTCTTGACGGATGGCGAACCAACGGACAACAAAGATACCATCATGAAGACGCTGCGAGATGAAAACGCCAAGATAGGAAACAAGGTCATCATGTTCACGTTTGGCTTCGGAGAAGGTTTGTACATGCACACGTTCACACATGACACGTTCACACATGACACGATGGCGTAATACCTTGCCAGTTAAAGCCGGTTTGCACGAACAATTATTACCCCGATTTGTCGGGCAACATCGTGACGAACGATAACGCTGACTAAATTGTGCACGCGTTTAGACGAACGACATGTCTAGACGCTGCGACCTAGATCTTGCCCCTCTCGCTTTGATGAAATCTCACGACAGGTACACCTGCTGTCGATCGCTGTTTGGTAACGTTTTAAAAAAACGAGGTCAACTGTTCGATTGGAACCAGTCCCAATTCTCGCCGACAGGTGTAGGGCCTGTTTACACGAGCTATGTATGCCCGTTTTGTCGGCCGACACAGTGTCGCGCGATAGCGCGTTGCAGGAATTAGTCGTGAAATTCGATTAAGATTAATCGAGATCGATTAACAATGCCAATATTTTGTACGATAGTGTCGTTGAGAATTGGGTCAAAATCTCACCAACAGTTGGCCGCGATTTTGAAGCAGCAACAATCGTCAACAGGTGTACCCGTCGTGACCTTTCACCATAGCTCAAACCGAGAGTGGCACGTGTCAATATCTAGGTCATTGTGTATAGACATGTCGCTCGTCGCTGGTAAACCGGCATTTAGACTACACGACCCGTACGTGCAGTGCACGATACCGTGTCGACCGACACATTGGACAACAATCGCTCGTGTAAATCAGCCAACACTTCCGCCAGGCAGACATTGCCACATAAAAACACGAATGGGAGGTATTTGGCAAGCACTGTCTTCTACTGCGTAGCTCGTATATGACCTATTCCCCCCAAAATCCCTGTTTCAATTAAACATGTTGCCGACAACGTTTTATAGTGTGTCTGTTATTCTTACTTGCTAACCAAAGGCTCTGCATTTTCATGTAATGTATGCATCGAATGTATACATACAAACTTATATATAACATGTTTGATTTACATAGCAATAATAAAAATAATAATAATGGGGTTTGTGAATATTTCCTGATAGGTAAATCGTGGCAGACGTTGCAAGATATGGCTGCGCAGACGACAGCTGACACCGACGCTGGCGAAGTGAAGGTACGCTTTCTAGCTGTTTCCTCGAGTCATTTAGTCCATCGTTAAACAGATTCGTTGATGTTCACATCTGTAACGTGTGAAATGGATGTTAATTAAAATATTTTCATTTACATTTCTTGTGCCACATCAATTGATTCATTACTTGTAATAACAAGTTTACTCTATTCTCTACAGTTTACTCTATTCATATACTCTTATTTGATATATTACTTGTATATTAGTATTGTTATTGTTGTCGTCGCCGTCCTCGATGTTGTTATTATCATAGTAATCATATAATGAAATAACGGTATTTCATATGTTCACAGTAATGTCACCACTGAACTGTAGAAAACTGTGCACGTGAAACCGTTTGCTTATAAACGACACTCTAACTAGTGCAGTAAGATATCAATTATTCAGAATTGCTACTCCAGTTTATGTGTCACTTGTATGTAACATGCCAAAGTCATCAACTAAAACATGTATATATATATATNATATATACGAATATTGTGTTAAACAGTGCAATTCTTTAGACTATTATATAATAAGTTTAGTTACTATCCAGAATATCAAACCAACGATGTTATTAATGCATTGTTTTGAAAAGTTCCAATGTCAGTGCTTATTGTAGGTGATGCACTCAAATGAATTTTCAAATGTGTGAATGGTTTATATTGTATAATACCATTTTCCTTTGGAAATTAAGAATTTAAATGAATTGAATCGTTGGACCTTCTGATTCAGCCGGGTCATTTCATACGCGTGGATAACCCCTCTGACCTGAGGTCAAAGATGGGTACCTACTACACGTACATTAGTAGAACTGGCAGTCAGCCGAGGGTGATATTTTCCGTTCCATACAAAGATTATTTCGGACTCGGTGAGCATTTTTTTCGTGCGTTTGATAAACTTTGTAGAAGGGTAGAAGTATGCACAAAGTTTAGAACTTGGTTTCACGCTAAAATGAAGATAAACAAAACATGATTTGGTCCACCATGATGATGTCTGTCGACATGGACTTTTCACCATGTGCTACTATTAGAGTATGTATCATTAAAATAAATATTGGCTAAATTCCGGAACCAAAGGATTCAATAAAAGCAAATGTGGGTCTACAGTTAATTGTGCGAAGCCGTAGACTGAAGACTTATTCGAAACCGAAGCATTGTGTAAGCCCTTTTAGTGTCATTGAAGAATATACCTAATTGAATAACGCAGCAGGCGATACAGTTGTATAATTCCTTCTATAAGGCCGGTTTACATGAGTAATCCCCCGATTTGTCAGGCGACACCATGTCGCACGATTACGCCAACTGCATTGTGTGCGTTTATCACGTTGTCGCACGACATCGCGTTGCAAGAATAGGCCATACAAGCACCCGCGCGAAACCGACTAGCGACTAGGTGATTTTTTGGTATCTGTGTCAGGGAGAATTATGACTGGTCTGTCTTGGTCGCGATGTTTAAGTCTTGGTCGCGATTTTTAAGTAGCACCTCCTCAGCGATTGACAGCAGGTGGACCCGTCGGGAATGTTCATCAAACCTCAAAGACATGTCGGTCGTCTAAACGCACACAATGTAGTTGAAGATAATCGTGCGACACTGTTTCGGCCAATAAAATTGGACAATAATCGCTCGTGTAAACCGGCCTCTACAGGAGGACCACCCATCCGATATCTGGTGACATATTTCATTCAGGCTTTCTCGTATCCGGCTGCCTGCCCGTCTACCACGACCGTCAACTGAAAGGTGTTGTCTGCATCGACCGCACAGTGAGTGATCTACTAGGTGACGTCACCTACTTCAACAAGGGTGAACTGAACTACGCCTTCGTTATCGACAGCCAGGGTCGGGTATTGACGCACCCGATGTTGCCTCGGCCTCAGACCATTCGCGACGACCCGCTGTTTCTACAACTTCCCTCGTTGGAGCGATCATCACAGGCCCTTGATGTCATGACCAGCATGATACGGTAACTAAATAAAATAAATACATCGTTGTCGAAGTTACTAAATTAAATATGATAAGGATGATGATGGTGATGATGATGATGGTGGTGGTCATGGTGATGACGATGATGATGATAATAATAACAATAACGCCTAAATCCACAGAGCTCAGAGCTGACAGGCGCAACGAACCAGCCTTGTTAGTCATGATATCATGAACAGGGTTATCCTAAGCTCGAGGGAGCGCCGAGGATTTAAGATGGAAATGCAATTTTGAACAAATATGTCAGGAGATATTTGCTTATGGTAGGTATTAACTTAGGTGACTTTAAGGTCATTCGATATTTTGGGAGCAGCTACTTTGGGAGCGGCTATATTTTGGGAGTAGCTACTTATTAGGAGCAACGATATTTTGGGAGTAGCTACATATTAGGAGCAGCGATATTTTGGGAGTAGCTACATATTGTTACTTGCCCAGGTGGAGCTTAGTTTCAGAAAAAAGCTGTTGTGAGATGGTTGATCTGAGCTGCCTGGGGATATGTGAAAGACGCGGGAGACCAGCCCAATAGGGTGACTGTCGTATTTATAAAACAAAATGTGTAAGAGGGACAATTTAAATTTGATTCGATGGGTAACTAAAAGCCATTGCGACAGCTATAACGTAGATTGGGCAGAATAAGAACTGGTGTTATGTACCCGGCTGACTGAGACATTACGCGACAGGGGTGATACTGGCAACTTGACCTTTTCTTCTGAGCGAATCTCCTCCCGCGGGAACACGAGGCTTGAAGGAGTGCAAACACGTAGTCTCCAGTCAACTTACTTCTGGTCGCCGGTAAGTGTCACAGGAGACATTTCACGTTATCTGCTATTATTATTTTAGCCATTACCATTGAAATATTGAATGCATTTGGCGTTGTTGTCGCCTAGATTCGTAACCCGGCTGCAGACGACTGAAAGTCCTGCAAAAAATTTCATTGGTTGTTGCGGCGAATTACTGCTCACCTGCTGCTCACCTGCTGCTCACTTGCTCCTCACCTGCTGCGCACCTGCTGCGCACCATACTCCGGTTATGAATTCAAGTGACACTAGAACTCATGTCAGTTTGACAAACATTCAACTTTCCCCATTCTGTACGGTTCTTTTACCGTTCTTATTACATCTTATTACATCTTATTACATCTTTGAGGCGGGTGTTCTTTTCCTCCAGGTGGCTGCTGATGTTGTTGATCCATCGTAACCTGGGCCTTCCTGTTGATGTCTTTCCCGTCATCTGATGTTGTTGATCCATCGTAACCTGGGCCTTCCTGTTGATGTCTTTCCCGTCATCTGATGTTGTTGATCCATCGTAACCTGGGCCTTCCTGTTCCTACTTTTAGGGCCACTTTTATCACAGACTCATCTTCACTTCTCATCATATGATCATTCCAACTTCATTTATTTTGATCACTTCTACAATTGAGGTGACCCTGTTGTCCCCGTAAAGTTGTCCCGTAGAGTTGTCCCCGTAGAGTTGTCCCCGTAGCGTTGTCCCCATAGAGTTGCTCATTCATTTCGCTGTCTGTTTTATGACTCTCTGCTGCAGTGATTCGACTTTCAAGTCTCTTTGTCCAGGTCCACCATTCACAGCCAAAGAGGAGAACAGGTCTTAAAATATTTGTTTATGATCTATCTGGCTTTCTTAGTCACTTGCTTGTCTTTCGGCAAGTTGTACAGAGTTTAGTTCCTAGGGTGTTCAGGACGTCCACCAGAGTTGTACAGAGTTTAGTTCCTAGGGTGTTCAGGATGTCCACCAGAACTGATTGCAATGTAACTTAACAACGCCGATCCACGATGGTGATGTTTCAATAGTGTGTTGTGTCTTTGTTAGGTTGGACAGACTCGCTTCTCTGCATGTGTCGTACTAGCGCACGACGCTGAAACGTTCACTAACGTGTGGGACACCAACCTGCCTCAGTCGTTCGTTTACCATCGCCTCGACCTCAGACCTCAGCCAAGCCAGTGCACTTTCTTACACCGTGTTGCACTCAACGGTAGGACAAACACATGTGATGCTGGGATACTCAAATAGAGGATATGCTGTTTTGTTTTTTGTTTTTTTTAAAGTCCCTCGGTTAGATTTTTTCGCTAGACTCACTTCAAATTAATTTTGTGAAAAATCAAACCTACCTAGTATCCACAGCAACATGCTAACTCGTTTGTGTAACTTTTGTATGTAGTTTTTTTGTGAAATCGTCAGACAAACTATTAAATTATATAATATTTGGTCAAACATTAACTGAAGTGAAAATGGAAACGCTGAAAACTGACGAATTTCACCATTGGTGAAATTTTGTCACGCCCTTGATCGGCATTGACCCGCACAGTGTTTACCGTTTTGGATATCCAATATTCTAAACCTTACCAGATCTAACGACTAAAGTAAATTCTTTCGATTATTTGAACAAAATCAGCATTTTTTTATTATATCGATTGCAGATGTTACATAAACTATTCACACACTACATATCTGTACATGAACGAACCGGATTTGCGATAGGCTAAATCAGTTGAAGATGGAGTTTTAATTGACCCAGGTAAATGTTGTATTCGTTTTGACTATGCGATAGTTTTCCGCACTCATTGGTCGGATTTGGTACGTGTTTGGTTAACTTTTCGTCGTATTCTCACTAATATTTGTATATTTAGTAAAGTGTTTTAAAGGCAGGCCAACACATCTGATAGTTTTTTATCGTTACATTATGTCATATTTATTCTAATATATCGACAACCCAGTTCTGTTTTAATGAACCACAGTGTTTAAACATAATTTCACCGGTATCTGTTGATATATGTCGATTGTCAGAATGAAACATAACTTGGCATTCGGGGCGAAACTTTCATACTAAACAGAAAACGTTCAAGTTATATTAAACACTTTTGGTAATTAAAACACATTTAGACGGTCAAATGTTAGAACATATATAATATGTACAATATATCATTATTTTACGATAAAAAACGATCCCACATTGCAACTTTGAACGCATACATATTGGTCAAATATGAAACCGTATAATTGATTGTGAACAAGCTGTACATTTTTGTTCAGGCAAAACGACCGTGAAGTTTGCCCCTACCGCCTTTGTCAACCAGTACGAGTATCTAGACACAGAAGAGACGACGACTACGGTTGATCGTTACGAGTTGTACATGCTGGGAAAAACAAATCCCGTAAACCCAGATTTTAAGGTGAGTATTCTGGATAGTACGTTTTTTCACGAGTAGCACAGACCGTTGAATATAATGTGTAATTTAACAATATTTCTACCCAAGGCAAATACCCAGATGGCAAGTATACAAGGAAGTCATTGGCTTATCGAGAGTCCAAATTTTTTTTATCTATGTGTAACCCGCCCTCCTGAGATACGTGTTAACCTTGTTTTTAAACATATTCACGCTGCCAGTAGTTACACACACAATCTGTAGGTTCTATTCATTTATTGTCCTCTGTTAGTACTTCCTGATATAAAATCTACACAGATCCTTTACTAATATCACATCTTGTCCTCTAGTTCTACTATCTTTCTTGAGTGAGAAAGCATATATTTATGAATATTTTGCATATCCATTAAATAACTTAAAAACTTCAACTTGATCTCCTCTTAACCTCCCTGTCTCTAGGGTTGTTAAACCACATTCTCTTAGGCATTCATATATAGGGTGCACACAAACAATCGCGTATATATTGAAATGCGTGCTCGGTCGTGTCCGAAAATATTACATTGTGTTTATTATTTTTGAAATAGGATCAAGTACACATTGGCGTGAATAAGTGATTATTCTGCAAACAGTTTGTCGTCAAATGCTTGAACGTCATGTGTCATTTCTTGTAGCCACTATTAGCTTAAGCTATGGTATAAACTAGGCCCAGAACGTCACGTGTCATTTCTTGTAGCCACTATTAGATTAAGCTATGGCATTAACTAGGCCCGGGATGATACACTACTTCACGTTACGATACGTATCGCAATACGGAGGTCACGATACGATACATATCGCGATACAGACTACATTGACTAGAATAATGCAACAACAGTAAAACACAGGTTTATTTATCACGTAGACAAGGTAACCCTACAGCAGACGTCATGTCGTCACTCACATGAGGTATAAATTGCACGCGCGCATTGAACAAAAATAACAGTGTAAAGATTTACATAGATTATAGTTAGATGTACATGTGGGAAACGTACTACATGTTATATTTCGCTATTTTATCGATACACCGACAGGTGTGGTTCGCTTTGAACGTTTATTACTTCACAAAGGTGACGCGAATAATGTTTTACCGCTTTCGCATACCATAGTGTATCGCTATACACCGGTGCACCGGTGTATCGTTCCGACCCTAATATAAACAGTACGAATCCACACACCCTTAATGCCAATATGCACGAGCGTTTTGTCCAATGTGTAGCCGATGCGACCTTGTGCGATATTGCATTGCTTGAACCGGTCAACACTCACGCGAGACCGATAAGCGAGGTCTGTATGTGGAACTATTATGACAACTGATACTGGTTCTATGTGTCTAACAGATGACCCCGATTTTGAAGCAGTGACGAAATAGCGACCGACAATCGGTGCCGCGTAATAACCTTTCATCAAAACGGGAGTTTATTTGCAGTGTCCATGTATGTAGCTCGTCTAAACCCGCGAACAATTTAATTGCGCGTTATGGGGCGACATGGTGTCGCCCGATAAATCGAGGCAAACGTTCCTCGTGTAAACCTGTGTTTACTTGAAATATTGCATTGATATGCACCTCACTGTATTTTGTGAGGAGAGAAATGGGTGGTTGGATGGAAGGATCCCCTCAACTGAGCTTTCCTATTGATGAATTTTATTGATTGTGCTATATTGTACTTATATACATGTTAACATTGTATAATGTCACAACACAATTTTTTTAATTACTATTTTTTTATTCGTCATTTAGCGTTGTACGTTTTATTTAACAAGATTTAACAAGATTTCCATATCGAACAACAAGTTCCAGATGGCAAGTGGACAAGGAAGCCATTGGCTTATCGAGAGTCCAACAATGTTCTCATCTATGTGTAGCCCGCCCTTATCAGATATCTGTCAATTCTATTTTTAAACATATTCACACTACTAGCATTAACACAATCATTTGGCAGTTTGTTCCATTCATTTATCACCCTCTGTGAGAAAGAGTACTTTCTCATGTCCAACCTACACTGCTCCTTAACTAATGCTGCTTTGTGTCCTCTGGTTCTACTGCCTTCTTTAAGTTTGAAGAACATATTCCTATCAACATCCTCATAACCGTTCACTATTTTAAACACTTCTATTTGGTCTCCTCTTAGTCTCCTGGTCTCTAGTGTTGTCAAACCACATTGTAATAAGCGACTTTCGTAACTAAGGTCTCTCAATTCTGGA
The DNA here is from genome assembly GCA_009193005.1 of Lamellibrachia luymesi. NCBI lineage: Eukaryota > Metazoa > Annelida > Polychaeta > Sabellida > Siboglinidae > Lamellibrachia > Lamellibrachia luymesi. The sequence goes on from SDWI01001928.1 coordinate 36,359, forward strand.
ATCATTTTAGTTGCTCTTCGTTGTATTCTTTCTAGCTTGTCTATGTCCTTTTTACGATACGGCCTCCATGCTTGAATACAATATTCCAAATGTGGTCTAACTATTGCTTTGTACAGGGGTACAATTAGCTGTTTCTCCTTATACATGATAGTTCTCCTAATTAGCCCTAGAATTTGATTTCCTTTCGAAGCAGCAATCCCACATTGCTCTGAAACTTTCATGTCAGCACTAAATGTTACTCCTAAGTCCTTTTCTTGTGTGGTTCTACCTAGTACAGCATCCCCCATTTTATATTCTTCGTCCATGTTTCCATGTCCTATGTGTATACATTTACACTTCCCAAAATTGAATAACATTTGCCATTTTTCTGACCATTTAACTAATTTATCTAGATCATCCTGTAAACTTTGTTTATCTGTATCATTAGTAACCTTTCTGAATACTTTTGTGTCATCTGCAAATTTGAGTACTTTGCTAGATATGTCATCTTCCAAATCATTTATATATATTAAAAACAGTATAGGGCCTAATACTGATCCCTGTGGTACCCCACTCAAAACAGATTTCCAGTTTGAAATCTCACCATCTACTATTACTCTCTGTCTTCTGTGTGTAAGCCACTTTTCTATCCAGTTGATTACATCATTACCTATACCATGGGCTTTTAGTTTAAGTAACAATCTTTGATGTGGCACTTTATCGAAAGCTTTCTGAAAATCTAAGTAGACAACATCCACTGGTGACCCGTCATCTACCCACTTTGTAATTTCTTCTAAAAAACATAAGAGATTGGTTAGACATGACCTTGCTTTTAGGAATCCATGTTGAGATGTATTTATTAATTTATGTTTTACGAGGAATTCCACCATGTGGTCTCTAATTAATGTTTCGAGTAATTTACATACAACTGATGTTAAACTCACTGGTCTGTAATTTTCTGGCTTCTTCCTCGATCCCTTCTTAAATAGCGGCGTAATGTTTGCTTCTTTCCATTCTGAAGGAACTATTCCTTCTTCTAGTGACAAGTTAAATAAGTTTGCAAGTGGTGTACTAATTTGATCAACAATTTCCTTTAGCAGTTTTGGTGGTATCCCATCAACTCCAGGTGATTTATTATCTTTCATCTTCTTAATTTTCTTTGCTATCATTTCAGGAGTTACAAATAACTGCCCTAAATGTTCTGATTTATTGCCCTCAAATTTAGTCAATGGAACTGGAATTATTACCCTTGTTTCTAATAACAGCTGAAAACTACTATTAAACACTACTTTAAATATCGACCACAGGAAGGAGTAAGAGAATCGGTGGCATCAACTCACCAACTAGACGCCATTGTATCTACGCGTCCTGCCCGCTACTCCATCTGGCGGTACATTGGAACCGAGGCTGGCGTCTTCCGCAAGTACCCTGGCACCCGCATGGTGAAAGAATATGATCACACCCAACGACCATGGTATGTAAGCCTATCTTTCATTTACAAATACAACGGTTTGGTAACACTTTTGTTTTACTGCGTATATATTATCTGACGTTCCAATAGTAGCATTTGCATATGCTGCCGTGGTCCTACATTTTACACGCGTAATGTAGGAACTACTATTATGATTGCCGTAGCAGTAAGTGTAAAACGTGTATTCTTGCATAGCGCGGTATACAGTCCGTGGGACTGCTCAAAGCGCTATACACTTCACCCCCTGGCAGACCTGTTGATTCCAACGCCATCTCGACTTCCCTGGAAGCATTCAACCACGCTGCAATTACTGCGCGAAAACATATCCACCTCTGTCTGTAGCCAGGTACTAGTTTATACAGCTGAATGAACCGTGGCAACGTTGAGTGAACAAAATTGTCCAAGCTTCGAAAAAGCAGCAAGAGGATTCGAACCCGGGTTCTCTCGATTGAGAGTTCGGCGTTCTAACCGCCACGTCACCGCGCCCCACAAGTAACGTGTTTGAGTTATTGTCAGCCATTTTGTTCTAGGTACAAACGAGGCATCAACAGGAAGGGACTGGCCACGTTTTCGATACCGTACGTGGACGCGTCCGGAGCTGGCATTGTTCTCACCCTCAGTCATTCCATTTACCAAGGCCGGTAAGCAGGAGAGTAGTTATTGATTTATTTATTTGTGTAAGCATTCTGTGCCTTTACATATGTTAATAAAACCCAACGCTGCATAATGCGTACCACAGAACGGTCTTGTTGGGTTGTAGGTAGAGAGGAATGCAGGATAATTTATTATTTTATGGGAATGGCTAAGCCCGGTTTACACGAGCGATGTTTGCCATGATGTGTCGTGCGTCCGCATGTCACAAAATAAAGCGCAACTAAATTGTGTGTCTGCATAGACGAGCAATATGTCTTCTGCGAATTAGATATTCACTGTCGTCACTCGGGGTTTTAACTTTGATGAAGGTCACGACTGTTACCTCTGCTGTAGGTCGCTGATAGGTCACTGATTCTAAATCATGGTCAACTGTTATATCATATAATAACTAGCCACAATTCTCCCCGACAAAATCGTTCCGCAAACCAATCTCGTGCGGATGTTTACACGACCGATTCTTGAAGCACGAAATCGCGCGACACTGTGTCGGCCGGCAAACTGAGAAAAAAACCGCTTGTATAAACCGGCCTTACACTGGCTGTCTGACCACAAGCGTGCATCTGAATAGCTGGTCACGATGCCTTTATTTCTACAGCACCAGCCATACGAGCAACGACCCAGTGTCTGCAGTGATGGGCATGGACTTCACGCTACCCTATCTCTACAACCGAATGGTCGACACCTATCCTGCCTGCAGAGCCCCTGGAAATAGGTGAGTCAGCCATGTCGTTGATACAATTTGTGCTATTTCGTTATTTTTATTACCAACGTATGCAACAGTTGTAATAAAAAGAATTTATCAAGCACTGGATCCATTCATAAAATGAAATAAAATTATACACGTGTACGCACGCACGCACGCACGCACGCACGCACGCACGCACGCACGCACGCACGCACGCACGCACGCACGCACGCACGCACGCACGCACGCGCGCACATAGTCATAGTCCAAGGGCTGATCCAGAACATTCTCCTTGGTTGTGTTTGTCTGAAAATGGACACATTATTTCTGGTGAATAACGTCATATACGCTCTTCTCTTAACACAATACATTTTCGCGTTTGTTAGCAGGTTATCATGAGTTTGAACGAACCCCTCTGCGTGAATGTGCGTGGTAGTTTGTGGGTAGATAGTAAGACATCAACATATATTTTAATGCCAGTCGTAGACCTACGGTATTAGTGGAATCGAATGGCTTTTGTATTCACGATTTTATAATAATAATAATAATTAATAATTAATTAACTTCCATAGCGCCTATATCCTCAGGAACCTGAGTTCAGAGGCGCAACAAAACAGAATCATTAAGTATAATCGTGAACAGGAACGCAAAAAGTCATTATCAGAAAGAGGGACAACCAAAGATTTATGGTGGAAATGCAATTTGGAATAAATATGAAGCCATAAGATTATATCGCACAATTTAACATGTTCACCGCTTACTGCATTCGGAGTAAGTAAAATTTTATTGATTTCAAAAATAATAATAATTTGTTGTACACAGGTAACGAAATGCAATTACATTTGCAGGTGTTTCCTGGTCGATAGCAGTGGCTTCATAGTTGTTCATAAAGATTTCGTTGAAGACATTTCATCAGCACAGTCTGGTGTCCACATAAGCACAAAAGAACCAATCATTGCGCGAGATTTGGTGGCCAAGAGCATTATGAAAAAGGCCGCTTGTGTCAATGTTCAAGAGTTTAGCAATCAGTACTTCTGGACGGTGAGTGCAGAAAACAAGGCGACGTAGACGTAACAAAAGATGACGTAACAACACGTAGAACAAAGGGACGGTATATCGGGGTTCAAGTAACAGACTTATGAATTTTAATTATAATGCATATACTCCCTGTAGGGACGAAACGTTCCAAGCTGTCTAGATATGTTCTTCAACTCTCCGTTTCTATGCATTGCGATGCACAAGTTGAAGCATCCTTTTATCCGGCAGTTGCAAGACCTTTATTTGTTTCCTATGAAAACATACCAATGTATACCTGTACAGGTTACGAAAGCAGTGATACTGACGTCAACACAACTGTCCTCGAATCGCGTCGACTATCCTGGGGAGGGCGGGAAGGCTGAATTGGGAAGGGGTGAGTGGAGGGTTGGAGATACGGGGGAGAGAGTTGTGGGGCGACAGGGATGGGGACGCATGGAAGTGAAGGAGAGGGTTTTTATTCGGATATAAATGTCCCCAATGATTGTTCGAGATTGTGTATTATTACGTAACTACAACCACGGGCACACGACAATACATTTCACATGAAGAATACACTGTATACATTTCACATGACGAATACACTGTGTACGTTTCACATTTCGAATACACTGTGTACGTTTCCATAGATTTCCCTGCTGCTCGCACACAAAGGGCTCGTATCTTCATCCTCCTACACGTTATCCGAAGTACCCGGAAGTAACGTATTCGTCGTCATAGCAACAGGATCATCATCAGGCCCTCCACGTGAATGCACATGGTGTCACGGGGTGAGTATGCGATTTCATTTATTTTTAAATAAAACAATTAACCGTAAACAGCTTTACCAACTTCGAAATAGTGAAGGTAATTAAAAACCGTTACGACATAACGCAAACACCTTTGTAGAACATAGATAATTATGAAATGAAACATACATCCTATTGGAAATGGAAATATACGATTCTTGCCCGACTTAATTTTTATTAATTCGTAAAAAAATCGAAAATGTCCATTTACAAAGGAATATTGATTAACCATGTCGCACTTACAAATTGATATGAACGGGGAGGAGAACATGTGTCAAATTTGTGGTATCATAGTATAACTGGTATAGGGAGTTGCTGTGTTTGATGCGTGTATTCTTTCTTATGTATTACGTTTTCATTTGGTAGATACATGAATTACAAGTGTTTGTAAGTAGGGATTGTATTACCACTATCGTATCATACTTTCATTAATCGATGTAAAACGTAACAAATATGGTACGTACGTAACAAATTATGGTGGCATCCCATGGGCTTATGAATTGGCCCTATGCATATGTCTGTGTCGTTACCATGCCGCCAGGTAGTTGCCCTGACACGGATACCCTGGCTAGTTACTTCCAGTAGCTTACATGATTAGTATTGTAGTATGATATTATTTTTTCAAGATGTGCACATTCTGGTGATAAGTCGAGATTTGTTTCTTTAAAAGAAATCATCACCCATTTGATATGTTTTCATCATCTTTGGCATGGGTGTTGTCCGTTGCTACAAAACATATAATTATGCATATTTCATGTTCTGCAGAGCAAAGACTTACCACAATGCAAGTCTACCGAATGCAGTTGTCCCTGCTTCAGCCAGACATACATATACGAGTACTGCAAGGACTCGTTCTCTTTACAGGTGTAAGTAAACCAACGCTGAGCATATCGTCATGACCGTTACTGTCGTTGAAAGACACCAACCCAATGACTTTGTAGCGCCTGCAGCCAACACAGACCAATTAAATAATTCCAATTGTGTAAAGACAATAGATGAATGGGACAAACTCAGCGAGCCTCTAGTTCGAGCTGGAAAAATAGGCGAATTCAGCCGCCTATCCTGCGGCCTGCATAGCCAATAGACTTCATGCGCACTCACCCTGTCACTATGGCAAAAATTGGCTCCTTGCGAATTACTAGAATTAGACTCTTCTATTGTGCTTTCGCGTCAGCATAACCTTGTAGCGAGAACGACAAAGGGTCACAGTCGTGTGTGTGGCCTATTTGTTTACGTGCTTCGCTTCAATACATTTTAAGATTTAAAGTGAAACTAAAGGCATTTTTTGGCCTTTGAACCTATACGAGTACCTAATCATTTGCAACTATAATCAAGAATATCACGCAAGTGGTTAACTGAATATACCTCGTTGAACACCGAAAATCTGTTTTGCATGGGCAGTGCCATGTTTGTTCAGAATCCTACGTCAGAAGTGCTGACTAGGTTTCACACAACTCCAACTTTATACGCTTGATCGTAGACGTAGACGATTTTAGTCAATACTTGCCAATATGTTTGGACATGCTGTTTGCGTCTAAAATCAACTT